>WHVE01000162.1:0-208679 GCA_015178995.1 Trichophaea hybrida
CAAGTGAGTGACTCACCAATCGATTTCATTGGCTGCAACCTCACTCAACTGTGAATTGAGGGACTATGAGAAAGGAACAAAGACCGAACCCACTCAGGATTTCCGTCAGGAGATATTCAGCCATCAGTGTGCCCCCTCAATCCCATAATTGACAGCAACTAACGTTTGATATAGCCTTGTACGAAAGATACCGGAGACACTGGAATTCTGTTGGTCCTTGTTGCCAGGTGGACAATAATAAGCATATGGGCAGCAATATGGATGCAAGAATTACAAGCTCTGCCAAGCACTCAACCCATTATGTAGCACCAGGTATAGCAGGGGAAAAAACAGAGGACTGGGAGCTGTATTCAAGTGAGAGTGTGTTTATCGGGGATGTGTTTCTTGGTGGTTGTGTTTCTTTTGTCAAGGTCATGTCGAGGTTCTGCTGGAGTGCAGTGTGGATATATGACATTTTGGTTGATAGCTGCAGTATGCTGTGGATGAATGCCAATGATGTATACAATGCTACAGGCATATCTGAAAATGGGTGACATACCATGATTTTATTTGGAAATGAGGAAAAAGATTGCGGTGCTCCTGGGTGATCCTAGAACGTACCAGAGCTCAACAGAGAGCTGGGAAGCAGCAACAGGGGACTTCGGTGGACTTCGAGAAATTCCCGAAACACCCTTAGAGGCATCCGAAGTGGCTATTGAGTATACTATTGCGATACAGGAATCTCTCGGAACACCCTTGGAGGCATCAGAATTGGCTACAGAGTACACTATTGTGATACATGAATCTCCCAGGGCGCCATTATAGGCTTCAAAGTGGCTACAGAATACACTATTGCAATTCAGGAATATCCCAAATCACCCTTTGAGGCGTCAGAAGGGGCTACAGAGTATCCTATTGTGATACAGATATCTCCCAGAGCAGCTTCAACGCTCGCGGGAGAACGATTGACTGCACTGAGGCAGCATTCGCTGGCCCCAGAGGAATCCTGGAGAGTCCGCAGAATGTGTTATTTAAAATCAACCTCTACAACCTCTGGAGGGTCTCAGGGCTTCCGGGACGAAATGGTTGACTTTGCTGATTTGAAATGTTGCATTCGTTTTCACATCCAATCAAATTCACATAACAGATCTCTTAATCCAACATGGCAGGGCACACCCAAATCAGATGTGCAATTTCGGCCATCCAAGTCATATAAAGCTTAGCCCAATCAGATTAGACGAGCATACAAATGCAACTTACCAAATCCAGTCCAAATTCCTTGCGTACAAATCCACTCTCCCAGAGTGCGTTCATCCATCTCTGTCTCTCTGAAGCTTTCAAGTTTTCATCCATCTTCTCTCACTTTCCTTTTCGTTCATCTTGTCTTTCAACCGCATTCTATCCAGCATTTCTACAGTTCAGTTCCCCCCTTGTGCATTGCCAGTCATCGGGCAGGTAACATCATGGGCCTGTTTACATTTGTCTTCGCTCAATCACTCTTGCACACCATGTGGTCCTCTTCTCTGCAGCCAGCTTCAGAAACCTACTCCTCTCCATGTAGGTTAAGTTCTCTACTGTACTTTGCGATCATAGAATAACATGTCACAAGCCAGGTCTTGACTTAATTTCACTTGCACTCTGTTTAACCCTCACTGAGTGCATCCGGCTGCAGCTACCAACTTCAATTAAACTCGCCCTTTGTCTGGCCCTTGCTGAGTGTAGCCGGCTGCAGCTACTGACTTCAATTACACTTGTACACTATCTGGCCCTCGCTCTCTGCAGCCAGCTGCAGCTATCAACTGTCTCTTCCAACTCCTTCCCATGCACTTGCTGCTGAGTACCATACCTGCAGCCTCTCCTCTCTACCCAATTTAAGTCTTCCACTTGGCTTCACAAACATTGGTTAACATCTCCCAAGCCAGATTTCACAACAATTGCTCATGTTCTGTCTTGTTCCCACTTGCAGCAACCAGCTTCAGTGACCATTGCTCACACAATTCCTCATGCTCGGCAGCCTCCATCTCTTGCCAAAGCCAGCTCAAAATCCATCTCATCTATCCCACTCTGGATCCATTTCCATTTTTCTCCAAGTCTGCTCGAAAGCTATTTGTCACCTCATGTATTTTTGTCTCCAAGCCTGCTGGAGATCCATCTTGTCATCTCTTCATCTCTTGTCTCCAATTTTGTATTTGTCCAACTGTATATATACTGTAGATAGATATCAATAGAAACTACAATTTCAAGTGCCTATGTCCTCATACCAGTTCTACTCAACCACATCATTTGGCTCCAGAAGAATGCTAGGACTCCTATAGGCTTCACAATTGTGTTCCACTGCTCCAGGTGGGCCCAAGATCTTACACTGGCACTTCCAGAGGCTCCAAAATGATGTTTCAGCACATCTCGAGGCTATAGAACCGTATGCTGGCACTCGTGGAGGCTCCAGATCCATGCAATGATACTCCCAGAGGTTTCAGAACCTTACACTGGCACTTCCAGAGGCTCCAGAACCTTGTACTGGTGCTCCCAGAGGCTCCAGAACTTTGCACCAGCACTTCCAATGACTCCAGAACCGTATACGGGGGCTTCCAAAGGCTCCAGAATCTTGCACCAGTGCTCCTGGCGGCTCAAGAAGCTTACACTGGCGCTCTTGGAGGCTCCAAAACCTCCCACCGGCGCTTCCAGAGGCTCCAAATCCTGGTACAGGTGCTTCCAAAGGCTCCCAAAGGTTCCCATAGGCTCCTGGAGTGCCTTCCCATACTCAAGGAGCCTCTGAAACCTTGCACTCATGCCAAACAACTCCAAATCACTCCAACCACTCCCAGAGCCTCTGGGAGCCTCTGGGAGCAAGAATTACATTTTACTGATGAATGTTCAATATTGCCTCCATATGCTAAAACTTGGAATACTATCTTTGCTAAGTAATTGCTAGCTGCTGGAGCATTGATATCAGCACCAGCAGCTAACAGTATTCAAACTAGCCCAATGTTGCAACATTTCACTGCTTTTGACAAAATGTTTGAATTCCAATCATTCACATTTGCACCCATATCCAATAGTATCTGAATGATTTCAATGTTACCACCACATGCTGCGGCTGAGACCACAGTTGTTCCATACCAGTGGATGGCCAGAGCATTGATTAATACCTTGGAACAGGAATGATAGAGGTATTTGACATGGAGCTATAGGCCATCAGAATCATACTTCAAAAATCCACCTCAAGAACAGAGCCAATACATGGGCTTGAAGTCACAATATTAGCACTTTTCAGTAATTCACAAGCAGCTATCAGATGGATGGCGCCCTTCGACTCAGGGCCAAGGCAGCAGCTAGCATGAGTGATCAACAAGTATGGCAGGGCCCCCCATGGCCATGGTATCAAAGTTATGATACACTGCATCTCTGGACACTCACACATTCCCCGGAATGCACAGGCCAACCATCAGGCAAACATTGAAAAAGAATGCCAAGGGTACACAGTCCGTGAGCAAATATATACCTCTGCCATCAATAGAGATAGACAGATCTCCAAGGGATATTTGGTGGTGAAAGTACAGTGGGAAGCTGACAAATGCAGCATGCACTTCAGTTACAAACTGAAGGGTAAGGCTGGAAGCAAGAGACCCATCCCAATAACAAGCTCGAAGCCTTTAGTAATCAGGTTCTGTCGACTTAAGTCCAGGCATGCACCCACAGAAGTATATCTGAAATGCTTTGGACACCAAGATGATAACAAGTGCTGGTGGTATAAAGGGACAATAACCCAAACACAGGAACACCTCTTTCACCACTGCAGCTGGTGGAAAGTCCAGCAGGCAGGGCTCTGGAAAGCAGTGGGGAAGGCAATGGGCTGGATATTGGGCAGATTCCAGCACATGCAGGTCTCTGAGCTGTTTTCCATGGAAAAGTGCAATCAAGCAGTAATGGACTTCCTAGCAGCTACTTACATTGGAAAGTTCCCACCCAAGCGAGTAGAGGAGTGAGGTTCTTCGGGGGTCTTTGGATTGGTGGTCTTTCATTTGGTTCTTCTTCTCTTTCCCTATGTTCTTATCAATCTTTTTACTATCTTTCTTTTGTCTGAGGGGACGACAGGTAGCAGTTGCGGAGCTTCACCATCTAGCCAACATGCCCAGAGGCATCGGGGATTAGGGTTCTGTCATACTCTAAATAGAGTGAATACAGTATGATTAAAACAAACAAAAGCATTGACTAATGATTCCAGTAGTCCGGGTGTGGACCAGTCCGGACTGGTCCGGTCCGGGTCTGGCCCAGTCTGGTCCGACCTTGATTTTAGACTAGACTAAGCCACAAGCATTGATGTCTGCACCAGCATCTAACAGTATTCGAACCAGCTCAATATTACCTCTTTTGACTAAGTAATCGTGGGGAGGATCAACGTTGGCACCAGAATCTAATAGTATTCGAACCAGTCCAGTATCGCTACTTATTGCTGCGGCTTGGAGTGCGTTCCAAGCTTGGAACTACCGGCCGGAGCATTGATGTCTGCGCCAGCATTTAATAGTACTTGAACTAGCTCAATGTTACCACTTTTGGCTACGATTTGGAGCACGATTCCACGATCGACATTGGCGAGAACATTGACGTTGGTACCTGCATCTAAAAGAACCCGAACCAGCTCAATGTTACCATCTTCCGCTGCGGTTTGGAGTGCAATCCCTTTCCTGTAACAGCCGAGAGCATTGACGTCGGCTCCGGCTTCGAAAAGGATTCGAACAAGCTCAATGTTACCATCTTTCGCTGCGATGTAGAGTGCGGTCCCGACCTCGTTGGAACCGTCAGCATTTACGTCGGCACCAGCATTCAACGGCATCTGAACGAGCTCAAGGTTGCACCTACGCACTGCGACTTGGAGTGCTGTAGCCTTGTACCTGCGGCCAGCCGGAGCATTTATTTCGACACCTTCATTCAACAGGAGTTCGACTAGCTTGATGTTGCCATTCCATGTGACTATTTGGAGAGGAGTATCTCCATCTCTGGTACGTAGATTTGGGTCAACACCAAATCCAAGCAAAACCCGTACGACATCTGTAGCCTCAATTCGTAATGCACTTTCGAATATATGTTTTGCGAACACTTCAATAGTCAGTATCTTCGTTGAGAAAAACGATGAGAGGACTGACGCTTGTCCATTATTGACGGCCCATTGAAGAAATCTATCGGTCTCATTTTCTAATAACATATTATTGGACGAAAGATATGTAGCGAACTTAATTATCTGTAGCAATGTATCTTTGTTGAATGGCCCAAGCAATTTCTGAATGCTTTCCATGAGCTCTCCGTCGTGCCTCTCCAAAAATATAGGTTGGAAGTGGGAGTAGGTACTCGATATTTGGTCGAGGCATGTTGAAGGTCGTCCTCGAAACATCCATAAGATATCTGGTACAGAAATAGTAGTGACCAGTGGTACGTTAGTTGTTTGATATGGCAAACTGGCCATTATCAAGCTGGGGTCAATTGTATCCCGAAGAGAGTTGAAAGATTGTTTTTTTGTTTTAATCATACTGTATTCACTCTATTTAGAGTATGACAGACCCCTAATCCACGACGCCTCCGGGCAAGCCGGCTAGATGGCAAAGCTCCACAACTACTACCCGTCGTCCCCTGACAAAAGAAAGCAAAAGCAAAAAGTAGTTGAAAGATTGTTGGTCGCGCCAAATGTCTTGTTTCATAGTAGTCCGATTGCAGGCACCTACCAGATATATTAGTATTTCATAATTGATTGAAATTTTAAACCTCTAGTCATTATTACCGCTAGTATCAATAAAATCCTGGAATTTGAACCATGGAAGATTGTCCAGTCTGATATCTATGGTATTAGCAAATGTTTGCACCAGTCCACACGGTCCCAGTCTGAGGTAGGGACTAGTTGAGTCCAATCCGTATGTGAGGTTGCATTGGACTGGACTAAACCTGGAGGGTTCCAGTCCGTACTGGTACACCCCCGGATGAGTGAAAACATTGGTATAAGCTGGTGGAGGAGGTGTGCGGACGACAACTCCTTCTGGCGTCTTTGGGATTGCAGCTGGGAAACAGTAGCATTAGTACATGGATATATCTAACGGATTAATTGAACCGTACCGGGTACACATGTCGGCTCAAAAGTTAGTGGGGATGGTGCTGCAATGTTTCTTTCTTAATCTTCTTCTGTGGGGTCTGGATCCCATTGATTTACACCTCACTTTCTTTGCCCTCAAGTTTGCGCTTCTCAAGCCGGTGATGAATTGATTTTGTATAAACTTTTGCGCAACTTCCATATTTTGAACTGGCGTTCATATTGCGTTTTGCTACAACATCGTTAGATATTTGGCTTTTTTATAAGTTTCTTTCGGAAGTCAGTTACCTAACAGCAAAGTTGTACTTTTCCCTCATGTACGACATGACGTCTTTGAGTGACTTATCGTGATCCATGCCCATGATCTTGATTTCTTCCCAGTGAGACTCCCATAATTGGCATAGCACTTCTTGTTGAGGTGGGTTTTCGCCCATATGGATAGTTTAGAAGATATGATAAGCAGATGTTGGAGAGATTTTATAGAATATGATAAGTAGAAGTAAAAAATCACTGTGAGGGCTTTTCAACGTGGATGTGTCTGTGTGTGTTGTTGGACAATGATGGGGGGTATCGGAATCTTTTATAACAATTATAACCGCCTCAATGTTAAGCATGTATACAGAACTCCTCTAGAGTCGGGTACATTCGTGGATCAAATCTGAGTGGAGGCCAAAGGCCTGTCCACTCAAATTTGTTTCGCAACTGTACAGCCTTATCTATACTATTGGCTGGATCCAAAATCTTCGATCAATATACCGAATAAAATGATTGGCTGAACCCAAAATCTTTGATCTACAAACTGTAATAATATGATTGTGTAAACTCCTAATTTGGCTTCACATCGCTACTGAACGCAGCACGCGCTCAATCGATGGAATTCCAATCCACTGCTAACTAAATAGAGACAAGCCCCGGCCAATTGCAGGCCATCATATTGTGGGGTACAAAAAATAGAAACCATACATACACAAATTTTAGATTGCTCAACGGTGTCTTCTTACCCCAAGCGTTCCCCGTCTTCATTGCTATCCTCCTCAGCTGCAGTAATCTCGTCATCCAGACCCAAGGACAACCCTCACAGGCATGGCTTGCGTATGCTGCGCCAAGACATAAACAGGGATGTAAAGGGACAATCATGATGATACTGAGATGGTAAATTAGAACAAATATACTAATAAGTTGGTGATGGCCTGTGGATGAACTCTAAGATGGTAGATTAGAATAAAGAAATTTGGGATAGATTAAAACATATTAAATGAATTGTCTAATACTAGTCTCTTTCACTCAACTAGTTTGTAAGTTCACTGAAACTTTCGAAGTTGTGTGTTTCGAGAGTTGCATAGGAATATTTTTTCATCTGGTTGCAATTTTGAATTATAATGGAATGTCCCGCCTCCGTAGTACGTGAATATTGAGCCGCATGTGTAACCGTAACCGTTAACGCTTGCTTGACAGCCCATTATTCAATCCTCGGACCTCATCGATCGCCAGAAGAGGGAGCACATTAAGGTAATCGAGTCATTCCGTCTTGTATGCAATGTGGGCATCGGCTTTACCCCAGCACATATCACAGCTCATATTTCCACTACTGAATACCCCTCATGCAAAGCCCTTCAAAGCAGCAGCAAACTAACAAACACGCACCTCATTACGGAGGTCGGTTTGGGACATACCTTCATAATTCAATACCGCAACCACACGAAAAAAAATATCGGCACAACATCGCAACATCATTTTCTTATGGTAACATATGTCTTAGTGGTGCAATAGTTAGCTGACAACTATTCAAAAGTAGACTATCTAAAGTCCCACTGGTTCAATTCCTGGTCATATCAGCTCTGAGAATAGTTTATTGAGGGCCGAGCTAGGTTGTCTGCTAGGTTTTCTTGGTGTAATGCTCCAGTTACTTATGCACCACAGACTCTGGATTCATTTCAGGTGAGGGTGATAGTGTACAGTAACCAACAAAGATATATTTTTATTTTATTTGACTATTTACCACTTTCCCTCAATTTGCCATTGTATTCTTCCTGCTACCATTTTTTCCACTACCATTCTTTCCACTAACATTCTTTCCACCACCATTCTTTCTGCCACCATCCTTTCTACCAGCCAGTAGTAACATTTCCATTATGATTTTCCTTTACCTCTATTATTCTTTCCCCCATGTAATATAGTAGGAATATCTCTATCTTTATTTTAGTAGATTATGATAAAGAAAAACAGAATGAATTAACACATATTAAATGGGGTGCCTGAAACTGGCCTCTTTTCCTGTGAAAGATTTGGACTACTAGTACTTAAGCAGTTGCTAAGTTTACTAATACTCTTGATGTTGTGTGTTTTAGGTGTTGCATACTGACATTTTTCTTGTGGTTGCGATGTTGAATTATGAAGGTATGTCCCTAACCAGCCTCCGTACGTAACTCCACTTGTCATTTACTACCCCAGACAGCGTCACACAAAATCAACACACATACGCAAACGAACACCCCCACACCACTCGCTCTCAAATACTCCAAACCTCAAAGTCTACCATCTCTTTACAACTTCATGTCCTCCTGATCCTCACCGCCCGGCCTCGTGCTGAGTCGGCTGTCCAAAAAACTCTTTGCGAGGGTATTCTCCTCGCTGCTCGGTATCGGCATATTCCCGCCTTCCGAAATCCCATTCTTAAAGATCTCGTGCTCTGCCAGCATACCGTGGCCCGCTTCTACGGCCAGAGCACGCAAAATCTTCTCCCTCATATATCTTCCTAGTTTATTCCATGGAATTTCCATGGTTCCAGTTTCTGCCACGAGCTGACTCTGGCAGCCGTGCTTTCGGGCACGTAGGATTCTAAGGAGGTAATAGAGTTACAAGTACCTCGCTGCAGGCCTGGCCTCGTTTCGAAAGGCGAGTTCCCTTCCATCTAAGTCACCGAAGGTGCACTTCAGGTCTTTGACTTTATCTTGCATATTGATTCATCCGTGATACGGATGATCTACCGGTCAATCCCGCCGGTGTTTGCCAACAGTTTAGCGCCGGGACAATAACAGCTTGGTGTAGATCGAATCATTTCTCGAACCAATCCGACAAAAGAAGTCCGTTACGGACACTAAATAGCTCCCCAATCGAGTCGTCTCCGAAGAGCACCGTCATGACGGTGGTGCCAAGGGCATACGGATATATATGCGCCACTTTGACCCACTCATGATACGAGTAGTCCTTTAGTACCGGGGCAATATATGTTCTCGTCGTCATCCATTGCATCGTGTGCCTCGATGAGGGCTTTGCGGAAGTTGCTTTGCTCTGCTAAGAACCTATCTTTCCTCTCAAAGAATTCCAAAAGCAGCGCTGCAGAAGTCTTCGAAGGCTCCGGAGAGAGGTCATAGTTGGTGGAAAGAGCGTTAAGAAGGCGGGATTTCTCTCTATGAAGCTCAGATCCGGCTTCACGCAGATTGGATATAGTTCGGAGGTGTCCAACCTGGTGGGTATTCCACTCCACTTGGGGAATCTCCCCCGCCTCGTACTTCCGTTTCGCTTTGTTCAACGCCATTGATAGGACCTGGGTGTATGGTTTGCAGAATTCCACCACAAATCAACAATCGCTTGATTCACTAAAAGCCTGTGGAGCTGCATGCTCAGCATAAAATGGATGAGAACGAAAAGTCGAGTGCCCACCTTGAGTGCCCCTTAGTAATTAAAATACTCGGTTCCGTGCCGACCGTAGAACGTCCCGAACATTGTACCAAATAACTGCGGAAAGATCCTCCAATGCTAACGGTATTGTACCTGGCCTCAGGAGGGAATACTGATAAACTGTTTTTCATTGTCAATCAGTTGCCGTTTACCTGGACGATGAATGCTTCCGTATTATACAGACGACTCAGTGATGATGAGGATGATGAAAGCGAATGAATGTACTTCCTAAACCAAGAAATGAGAATCCCGGTTCTTTCCCCAGGAAGCCAGGGATATAGCAATGATACAAACAAACCCAACTATCACAATTGGCTCCGGCGCAGACCGTTCTTTCCGCCTCACTACGGGGTAGTAATCTTAATCGCATAGCATAGGCTCGCTGGGAGGAGGCCGTCGGTGATAGGTTTAGTTGGTAGCGGCAAGCTGGAGTGTCCGTTTGGGTGACGGAAAACGGATATTGAAGTCAGCTGGAGTCGGAGAGTTCCAGTGCGGTGGTGGTGCTTTGTCGGGCCCCGACGGGAAAGTGGGAGTGTGATCTGTGAGGGTACTGGTGGTATTTGTCGTTTCGTTTTAACGGCGAGCTAGCTGTAGGTGTGATCGTATTGACAATAAAGGTAGTAGTAGAATAGAAGTTCAGTAAAGCTATTGGACCGAGAGAGCGAGCACCCGGAAATCTGTCTTTTTGCCCACACTGAAGAAAATAAGTTATCGTTGCATATCGTTGCTAATGAGCTCTGAAACCACATGAGTGATGGGCGATGAACTAATTCCGCCCTACAAAAGCGAGGCGGAAGAATTGGAAACTTTGAAGTACTGCTTTTTTGAAAAGCAGTAAGCAGACTGCATGAAGCGAGAGTGAATAGAAGCAATCAAGCAGCGTTAATGCCAAGCCACGCGTGAACAAACAGTTCCTCGCCCTCTTACTGGAATATTTCCAAAACAAGCATCCGACATCGATCATCTACCAAACTGGGATATTTTCGACAAACTTGTTGGAGGTTCTCGATGCCATTCGCAAGCCCTTGGATGAAGTTGCAAATATGTATTGCCCCATAGAAGTTCAGCCTCCAAACTCTGAAGTTCAGCATTAAAGACAGCCAATCACTATCGATCTTGGGTATTCGCGGAAACATTATGCTTCATAGAAACGATTAATACCCCCTTTCAAAAGTAACTTTCCCCAGCGAGTATGAATGCGATTATGGCCGCCAATGAGCCTTTGAAGTTCATCCCTCGATCGGCTAGAGACGAATCAGGCAATGATAATTGCAAAGCTCGATTTATTATTGGCCGTGGTTTGGAAAGGTGATATACATCTGTCGGTACTATTATCGTCTCTAGGCAATTCAGAAGGCAAAGGGGACTTGATCAAACAGTTTAGCATCCTTAAAGAAGAAGGCGTACCATCAGACACAATTGTCGAGAGTGAACAGAGTAGAAGGAATTTTGTTGAGCGAAATCGAGGCCCAGTACCCATGATAGAATCCAGCATAAGGGTAAGTACAGTCATGGGTCAAAAGTGTTGGTGAAGCCGATATTGAGTGCTATTTTTCCTGCACCACAAGTTCTACAGCTATTGACAAGCAGTAAAAATTGGCATGCTCTCTCTATCATAGTCAAAGAGTATTTTCCCAGGATAACAAGCCATACCAGTAGATTTAGGGTCTCCAGAGACTTGGGCATCATATATCATGGCTGTATATATTCAATCACCAAATAAATCTCTGACCAAAAATGGCATTGGTATCCCTTTCTGGATAGTATCCAATGTAATCCTGAAAGTTATAGAATTTTTGTATAAGAACTGGTGGAGTTCTGATGCATTTTGTGTTGACAATACAGAGCAACTTACAAAAAGGGTTAGTTTACATACAAATTAGGCGAAAATGAGCAATTTAACATGTCTACAAATTTCTAGTGCCTCTTGTGAAACTATTACAAAATCAATTGTTTCAAGAATTAATATATAGTAAATCTAGCATACAAAGAAACCTAGATAAATTTCTCATGATCTATAAAGCAATGGTTGTGGTTGAAAAGCTGCTGTAAATCTAGTGTTTTGGCTTGATTTTGATGGGGAAAGCCAAGACTTTTGACCCCATGACTATAGTTATGCCTCATAATAGGAATACGGTAAAACTAACATAACGTTAACTGTAGGACAAACAATCTCAGACATGGGAGAAACAAACTCAATATGTAACAGAGTCGGTTCAAAGAAGTGTCGGATACCCGGATCATCATTCCGACCTATCTACTGAACATAATTCTGGACTCGGGAAATTACTTGAACTCGAGAGCGTTGATGAATTAGTCGTACCGTGGAATGGCCCGGATTTACCCAAGAACCAAACAAATCCACTGCATCGGCAACATCTGCCAGCAGAGTCTCAGAACATAATGAAGGCGAGGAAGCTCCGTCGGTCGGTTTCGTTAACCAGGCATTCTGCCCTATATGCAAACGTGTTATTTTCCAGTGTTTGCCCGATCATATAACTTCTTACAGTACGAAATCACGCGAGTGGGTTGTGGAGAAGCTCTTTCAAGAATCTAAGCAAGATCAAGTGCTGAGCCCAACGCATATACTTCGAGAAGCGATACCGGCCCAGAATGTGACTCCACCGGGGTCTATTCTTGGAGATATAAGGATTGAAAGGATGAATGGCAGTCATGTCTGGTGTCCTATTTGTCAAGGAGCCGTCAACTTTGTGGATCTTGCTCTTCATTTAGAGTTTCATGAAGGGAAAGTTTGCCATGAGCGGGTGGAATTTTGGAAACAACTGTTTCGTTAGCAAGAGAGGGACATCGGTACGATGCAGCAGGCCTCCAGAAGCGGCAGTAACCCGCTTTATCAGGGCCTTATTACCGGAGAGCCACCACCTGTTGATTCCAAAGTTAGTCATACCGATTCCAGATTTTCTCTAACGATCCCCCCATGGCATGAGTCTCGTTCTATGAGCTGGGCCAACTATTTCGGGCTAGGGAGTATGAATCGAGAAGTGCTACTTGGTGCGTTAGTCATTATCCTTCCGTTTTTGTCAATGCAAGCTAACAAATGAAGTAGGGATGATTGGGATGTTGCGGCGGTTCGATCTTCAAGAATTGTGAAACTAACAGTAACGTCTATGAGGATGGCGAAAGCAAAGCATCGACGTTAAACGCATTATAAAGCAAATTTGCTATCTGCTAGATATAATGAATCCTCTGAGTGACTCGTGTTGTGAATACAGTTTCTTTCTGAACGCCATTATTGTGTTGTATGTACTCAAAATGTACCATAGCTCCAGATTCACAATGTTATCCATCATGAGCTAACCCTCTATCAAACATGTCTTGTCAAATTAAGCTCTCTCCTTCTATGATAACCCCTGCAAATAATTTCACAATCCACTCTAATGATCCATGTTCCGAACTCTAGAATATCAGTCATACCTCCAGTCATAGTATTTATGTTAAATCCGAATTCCGCCACGCCCAAAAACTTTCTATATCTAGGTGGTTGACCTGCGTTCTCTCTTTAGCCCGTTACTCTCATTTCTATCTATCAATGCCGCGACATAAGTGTATGCCAGATATTTACTGGAATTATCAGTTGGAATCAACTTGACTAAAAATCAATTCCAAGCTTTAAAACCTTCAACATGCCACCATCTATCACCTCGAACTTACGTCCAACTTTAGATCCCTAGGCCTAGTATCATATATCCCTTCCTCTCCCTCTAAACACCACAAAATGCGCGTCCTAATCGACACCCCACTTGACCCATTCGCGTTTCGCTATTTCAGTTTCAACCCACTTCTTGTCATCCATACCAAGCTATTGACGCTTGCCCTCTGCATCCACCTATGGCATCTCCTGTTATACCCCGACCTGTTCTTCCTAACCCTCGTTGCAGTATCCGTCTATAACGTCCTAAAATTTCTACAAACTAGACAGTGCTCGCTCGGGCCATGGATACCAGTAGCATTCAAGACTGTGTTCGATATATTCTGCCTCCCACTGTGGTTATTGCGAATGAACCATTTCGTGCGACCAAAAGAGGACATCGTGTTGAGATTCGAGGATAAAAATACGTCGACTGAGGAGAGACTAGGAACGGTGGTGTGGGTATTTGTACCAGAACCTGTCAAACGGCTTATAATACTGCTATTGTGGCTGCGTGAATGGCTGGGAAAGCTGTGTCATTGGCCCAGGTGGACGCCGAAGCTGATACCGATATTGCCGGTACCGAAACCAAAGGAACCATGGGAATGGAGGGAACTAAAAAAGCAGACCACAGTCACTCTTCTGGAGCTACAAAAACGAACTGCGGTATCCAAACTCCCGAAACAAAGCGCCGGCATGCTCCCTGACAGGCCTAATAGGTTCCAGGCTCCGGAATGGTACCCAAAAATCGGGAGGGAAAGAAGGGTCAGTTGCTCAATAGATGTCGCTTGCTCACTGAGGCGGAATATGTGGATGACGGGTGCAATACTGGGGAAGGATGAGGATCAAACGCAACAGGACAATGAAAGCGATGATTCTACTCTGAACAGGAAGAGGAGGAAGAGCAATACTCGTCGCATTTCTTTTAAGTCGAAGGAGATCGAATTGATTACACGCCCTCGCCAGGAAAAACCTTGGGAGAAACCAGGCTGGATTGAACCGACTTTCGCGCCGGAAGTGGAGATGCAAGATGCTCCTCCGCTTGTCCCCACTCCAGAAGTTGAGAAGCAGGAAAATGCAGTTCCGGAAGCTGAGCAACAGGAAAATACAGCACCAAGCTCGCCTACGCAGCGTCCTACCGAGCTTCCTACGGATCGCAAGTTTCGCAGATTAGCGTGCAACCGTCCTTTGGAGAGGAGCGGTTTGGTTTACGATAGCAAGGCCAAGAAAGTGCGACCATGCACCGAGCAAGAAGAAATAGAGACTCTTTACTGCATAGGCCATCCCGAACACCCCGTTCCTAAGCCTAAGGAAGAGAAAAGATGGGTCAAGATCGGAGATATGCATACGAAAGAAAGTCTGAAATCCATCCCAACACTAGAGCCGACTCGGAAACGCTGGTTTCCATGGTTCAAACCGGTGATCACAGAACCCAAGGAGTCCAAGCCCAAGCCCGAGATAATCCGTACGATTGCAGAAAGAAATCATGACGATACACTGATACCTGGATGGGAAGCGGACTTGCCGAAGTTAATGTATATGTAACGAAGCTTGATTTTGTCATGTGAACGGTGTTAGGCATGGTATTGTGTAAAGACATTTGATTCAAATGCCAATTCATTGCTTTCTTCGTCGTGTGGCATGGGGCTCTGCGGATCGTTTCACAAAAAAGATTCGCCTTGCGCCCTGCGGTTCTGCTTCGCTTTCATTTCTGACCTCCACGTCCTCGCATCACTCCAGCAGACCTGATTGATGCCACCGAAACCCAATGCCAAGTTGAAGCTGGCTGTCTCAATACGCCCGCCCCCCAAACCGCCAAAGCCAAAACCCAAGAAACCGAAAGGGAAACCGAAACAGAAATCAAAGCCCTCGTCACCACCGCCACCCTCACCCCCCAGTCGCAAATATCTGCCCACAACACAGATCCCAAGTCGGTACTCTCACAACCAACCGCTGAATCGACTTTTTCTCGGTTCGCTGACTTTTACAGCCTCATCAGACCTGACTCCTCGCTACCCACCTCCTTCTTCAACCCCTCGCTACGCCCTGCATTCTTCAACTATTCTGCTGCTGTCGCCGTGTCTAGTGCTTCGCAACCGGAAGCAGTGAAGCCCAAGATCCTCGCACCCGCTATGCAATCGTGGGCAGCTGCTATGAAGACTTCTACCGCTGTCGACGGTGATGTAGTCGGAGCAACTTTGTCGGAGCCGCCAGTATTCCCCGACAACGTACCGCAAGACGAGTCCGACGAAGTATCTGAGTCAGAGTCGGATGACTCGGGCGATGAAGTTATCTACGTGGGCACCAAGGTCAAGGGGAATGCGGGCGACGACGACGGAGGAGACCTCTCGGGGTACGATTCATGCCCGAAGCCACTTCACAGCAGCAGCAGCAGCAGCAGCCTAGATGAAGGGGAGGTCAGAGATGTCCCGGAATCTAACGATGCTCCGGAGTCTAAGGTACATTCCGAGGTAGATCTTGATCGGCTCTTGATTAGTATCCAAGATTCTTCGAAGCCCGGACCTCTCTTACTAGCCCCTCCTGCACCGTCAGTTCTCGGAAAGCGAGCTCGATCGCCGTCACCAGAGCTCGCACTGTCACCCGAGTTGTTTGAGGAGATTGGAAGAGTGAATGGGATGTTTCGGGTTCCGTGTATCAATCTGGAGGCCCCACCTGCGACATTTGAGCTCTGTGTGGCGGGGTCAAGCGAGTGGAGAGTGCTGTTGGCGTTTTCTAGCGACTACCCGTCGGAGCTGCCAAGTGTTATCCAACTCGACGGCCACAAGCACGGCGCAAAGATGTTCAAGCTCACAAAGGACATTCTCCGGGGCGACAATTTTCAGGGTGGGACTCCATGCCTGGAAAAGCTGATGCGGGAATTGGTAGAAGCATTGGCCGGTAAGCTTGGGACTATACCGTGGAAGTTTATACCCCAAACGACGAAATTTGTTCCCAAACCGTCGTCGGTGGGAGGGTTCATGACTACCTCTGCTCCAAAAGTTTACCCTAAAGCTTGGTTTCCGTCCTTCGAGGAATTCGATGATCAGATGCGGGCCCTTCGGGCTGCAAGCGTGGATTACCCACCGAAACTACCAGTATATGCGAAGCGTGGCGGATGGAACACGGCATTTGTAATTTGACCTTACTATAGATGCTGACAGTTGATGTTAACGGTTGTCAGATTTCAGAGCCTTATGCAAGGAGCCTACTTAAAGAGGGAAAGGTTATTGAGGGCAACGAACGGTTGGAGGCATGCATGTCCCTGAGTGTCCTGCTGATGCACTTACTTATCGCTCGTTAGTTCCTTGGAGATTCAATCCTTAATGCCTTAATTTCCGCCAGCATGATGAAGATGTACCAGATCAATGAAGGCGGTATGACTGTAGGTTTGCGAGTCTTTGTAGGAGGGCCTTGCTGACGATTTTTGCAGAGACTGCACGACATCCTCCGCTCCAACGCCCTATTTAGCTCCTTTTCTCGTGCCTATGAATTTCCGGATAAACTTTTGCGCGAAAAGGAGGCGCAAGGCCCAATGGGCTTCAAGGTCGAAGCTGACATTTTTGAAGCCGCGGTTGGTGGGTTGTTTGAGGACGGTGCTGGAGAAGAGCGGGGTTGGATACAACTCCAAACCTGGTTCGAGGTTCTGATCGAACCTTGGATCGACTGGACTATCGCGAGATTGGACCCGGCACTTCGGGATTCGTACCTAACGTTCAATCGCGTTCCACTCGACAAGAAGAGCCAATCTCCACTGAATCCCAAAGGACTGGTTCTTCCGAAGATCACCCGTCGGGATCGTAAGATCCTCAAACCAACCACCCCTCTCACGAGAAGTCGAAAGGGTGCCAAATTCTTGCCGCCAAAGCCGCCTAAGCCGCCTAAGCAACCCAAGAAGAAGAAGCCTAAGCTGTCCAAGGCTCGTAACCTTGTACCATATGTTCCTCCGCAGATGGCTGTTCAGCAGTATGCAGCCCCAAACATGGCTATGGTTAATGCTGAGCAGCCGCATGCTGGTTCCGCAGAACGTCGCTGGGAGCATCTCGCGAGCATTGGACACCACCCACCTCAGACTTACGCCGCAAACCAGAACATGCAACATTGGGGCTATGGTCAGACCCGCAACTACACTATGCTTCCGGATGTCAGACTTCCAGAAAACCAGATTTTTCTGCAGCAGCAGCAGCAGCAGCAGCAGCTTCACCAGCCACCAACAACCCACGGAGCTCCGGGACTCATTTACGACAGTTACCCCTAGAGTAGACTACTCGGCGGTGTTCCAATTTTCCTCACACCTTGATTGTGCCGAGGAGTAACAAAATGGGTGACTCTTTAGAGACTACAGTTTCTGTTTCTTCCTACTGGGTTGTACCGAATAGATTGCATTTTTTTGCTGGCGTTTTTTTCTTGTAAGATATGTCTAGACCGCCACCATATCTGTCACAAAAGGGATTTTCGTCAGAGTTTGTGGTTTCATTGTTTTTGGTTGGAGGTTGTGGAGTATTAAAGAATTGGGATATCGATCCATCGCCTCAGTCTCATTTTGTTTCTCCTGTACATTAGATCCTATTCGCTACTTACACCTCGCTCGGATCTCAGCCCTCATCCATCTCATCTCCGTATGCCAAGCTTAAGGCGGACTCTTAAACCTGCAAGCTTCCGTCCGAATAAAGTCTTCCTCGCGAGAGAGCAATTGTCCAAGCATTAACGTAGAGTAGTTTAGCATTTGAATTTGATCCTCGCTACTCATCATTGAGCATAAGCCTGGGAATTGAATGGCCATCTATAACATATTTTCGTGCGCATAACCCCTATATAACTGTGGATCGTGGTTCGTCTTGGATTGGGTAGAATGAGTGATTAACGTTTCAACATGGGCTAACTAAAAGAAAATCTTATAAAGACCGCATATGCCTCCCAAATTCGAATTGCACCCCCCAAAGCTAACATCCTAACCTCCCAACTCGCCACCACCACCGCCGACGAGCCTGTGCAATCAATCAATCAGCTTCAGCTTCCAGACACACATATCTTCGACAACTTCCTAGGTTCCTTCCGCACAGAAAGGAGCCCAGCAGCTGTCGTCATCGCTCTACCACATACCATACGTGCTGGCTAAACACACCAGCAGCTTACAAGCAACCGTGTATCCTTTGCAGACCGTCGAGATACCCCGAGAGTTCTGCCGCCCCGTGATGGGATGGTGGGTATGTTCTCTCTCATTCCCCCACAGAATACACGTGGCTGATTCGATTCTGCTCCCTCCGTCGTTGTGAACAGAGCCATTCTTTAGAGTCCGACCCGCCAGCTTGCGCCGTCGCCATCTGGGACCGTTAGGATGGCACGCGGTTTACTTCTCAATCCTGTGTCTGATCGCGTCCGTCATCTTTTACACAGTCGGAAAGAGGAAGGGGGCAGATAGCGGAGAGAAGTTGTCGTATTTGGATGCGGTGTTTTTGGGGGTAACTAGTGCTACTGGCGCTGGGTTGGGGAATGTTGGTCCCCCCGAACCCCCGATGGGCGTGTGTGTGTTGATGTGGAGGGTATATAGGTGGTCTTGTCGCGGTTGAGCGCGTTTCAGCAGGTCGTCGCTTTCATGTTGATTCTTCTGGGAAGTCAGGTGTGGATTGCGGCGTGCGTGGCTAATGTTCAGCGCGTGTTGCTAGCGAGGAAAATTCATCGCAGGTGTTTGGAGGAGGCTGAGAAGAGGAAGGAGGCGGGAAAAGCACAGGGAGGTGAAGGCATGGAGAAACAGGACGCCGAAAAAACCGACGCCCCTCCTTCGCCTCCCATTGTGCGTGTTTCTCCCGTCGTTGAGAATTCTGTTCCCCAGGCAAATGGTGGCAAAACTGCTATCTTTCCTTCTTTAACCCCCCCGTTGGGTGCTCCCCAGGGATGCACATCGCCATGCACGACAGTCGCTTCCTCTGCGAATACCAGCAAGGTGGATTTATTGGAAGCCAGCCGTCTACGCGGTCCGAATCGTGATGCTTCGTCTCAAACGTTGGTTATTCCGACCGCCACCGCCGTTACCTCGAAGAATGGAAGCAATGTGGACTTGTTGAAGCAAAACGAATCAGATAACGATGACAATACCCTCTTGGCTCTTACTACGCTCTCTTGGCTCCTCCCGGGATATCTCGTCGTCTTCCAACTGCTGGGCACAATTTTGATTGGTTCCTGGGTCTCACATTACGGACTGGACATCGTAGCAGTAAACAACCTCAACCCGTGGTGGTTCGCCGCCTTCAACTCCGTCTCTGCATTCAACAACTCCGGCATGTCACTTCTGGACGCAAACATGACCCCGTTTGCGACCCGCGGCAGCTTAGTAGTGTGGGTACAATGCATCCTGATCCTCGCCGGCAACTCCTGCTTCCCCATTTTCCTAAAAGCAATCCTCCGGCTCTTCCCCAGCAACAGAGGTCTTTCCCTCCTCTGCACCGACAGACAAGCCCATAGGATCTTCCCCTACCTCTTCTCTACCCGCGAAACCCGCTGGCTCATTGCAATGCTCATTATCCTCAACACCATCGATTGGACTATCTTTGAAATCCTTGCCCCCGCAACCCCGTCCGTTTTTGCACTCCCTGTCCCACGAAGAATCCTTGCGGGCCTTTTCCAGGCTTTCAGTGTCCGCTCAGGGGGCTTCGCGATTGTTGCGATTAGGGAGTTGCATACGGGCACGTTGATGGCGTATACGGTTATGCTGTATATCTCCGCTTACCCGATTACGCTTCCTGACACAAACAATTGGGACCTCAGCAATGCCGCTCATGACCAGATCCATCCGGAGCCCGGGAATACTAGTAAAGAACCAACCATGGGTGAGTTTGCCGCCGTGAAAGAAACAAGCGCCCGCGGCTTTGTCGCGCAGCAGCTCCGCGGGTTAATGCGCGCTGGCGATCTCCGGTACCTTGCAGCCGCAATGTGGTTGATATGTGTTATTGATGGGATTGGTGAAGATGGAGTGTTTGCGGTTGTCTTTGAGGTGGCAAGCGCGTTTGGGTGTGTTGGTGTTAGCTTTGGGTCGGTGAAGGATGGGAGGCTGGCGTTAGTGGGCGATTGGAGGGGTGGCAGTAAGTTGGTGCTTGCGGCGGTTATGTTGTGGGGGAGGGTTAGGGAGGTGAGGAGGGGGATACTTGTGGGGTGGGGTGAGGAGGAGCAAGGGGAGAGGGAGGGGAAGGTGATGTCGGTTTAGATTGAGGAGGTAGAGTGGTGATGCGAGAGGTTTGTGAAATATTGGTTGTACTACGGGTACTGTTAATGCACATTAAATATGCTTTGTGGGACCGGTGACATGCAGATGCAAAAATGGACGTAGCATTGCTATTGATGCAATTAATTTCTCGGAGCTTCAACTCTCCACACTTGTAATCCTACACCCAACCCCGCCAACCTCTCCCTCTAACTTTCCTTTCCTCCTTATAATCACCAACTAACCAAAAACATCAACGGTACGATGGCCGAGCCGTCTAAGGCGCCAGACTCGGGTTTAGAGAACTAACTTCTGTTTCGAAAACGGACAGCGCATTCTGGTCTCAAAAGAGGCGGGAGTTTGAATCTCCCTCGTATCATTATTGTTTTTCTGTTTTTGTTGGCTACGGAGGGGAGGGCGAGGAGGGTGGAGTGAGGTGGGGAATGAGTGGAGAGGAGAAAGATGTACGATATATGCACTGGATAGCGGTACTGCAGATCAACACACACCTGACGAAAAACATGGATACAAGCGGGAAGTACTTTAAAGCATATAGATAGGTGGAAACTGAAAGAGTGCTGCCGGTATACCTGTGGGTTTATATGAAAAGGACGTTTGAAAAAGGATATCTTATTAATCCTCAACCTCCCGACTGTGAGCATATCTATAACTAACACGTGAGCTAGCTAAGCTGACTGAACATGGTGCTTAAAACACCAGAGCACAGAGCGAGTTCGAAACTTGTAGTGATCGAGGGTGCTGAAAACACCAAGTTAATTTAACACTTGCTAAGATTACACTTTTGCTCTTCGTTTATCCCCCTGCGGTTGTAATTACTATGATAGATTTTCTTCGTCACCCGACGCTTGCGAGTGAGAGGTTCAATTTTCCAGGATGGGTACAAGAAAAATGGTAGATACCGGTATTGGCTAGAAACGCATGAGATATAACTGACCGCCTGGTTTAATAGACAGGGCATGGTTACAGAGGCCGGTTAGGGACATACCTTCATAATTCAACACCGCAACCACACAAGAAAATGTCAGTACACAACACCTAAAATATACAATGTCAAGAGTTTTAATAAACTTAGCAACTGCTTAAGTACTAGTAGTCCAAATCTTTCACAGGGAAAGAGGCCAGTTTTAGGTAACCCATTTAATATGCATTAATTTATTCTGTTTTTCTTTATTATAATCTACTAAGAGTCCACCTGCAGCATGTCTTTTTTCTTTATTCTATCTCCATATCCATTCCACCATCTTCAATTCTATCATCCCAATGTATATAGTCTGGGTCATCTACAAGTTTGGGGTAAATTATATCTATAGCAGCTGTGCAGTCTAATTATATGCACCCTCTGGTTTTGTGGACAAATTAAGAACACCACCATTCATTTGGTATTCAGAACTTGTGGACCTCAAAAATAGATAAACTACCCAGTGTGTTGGAATCCGCTTTTGAATAGTTGTCAGCTAACCATTATGCCACAAAGACATATGTTACCACAAGAAAATGATGTTGCGATGTTGTGGCGATATTTTTTTTTTTCGTGTGGTTGCGGTATTGAATTATGAAGGTATGTCCCTAACCGGCCTCCGTACATGGTGCTGGAAATATCAAGCGCGAGTTCGAAGTCTATAGTTCTCGATTGTGTTGAAAAAATTGAATATGTGGGTTTAAAACCTGCGGGGTGATTTTTTTGGTTTTCGCTTATCCCACCGCAGAGGCTTCGTAACGGAGGATCTACGCACTTGCTGTGACTATGACTAAAAATTTCTTCGCCTATGATACAATAACGGACGTCATGCTACTAGAAATATCAAGTGCAGGTTCGAAACCTGTAGGGCTCGAGGGTGATGAAAACACTGGGTTCGCGGGGTCACTTTTTGCACTTATTTCCTGCCGTAGCTGTCAGCCGCCAATGTATTGAATCTCGTGCCTGCTATGATGGCTAAAAACGCATGAGACATACGAACTGACCCTCTATTTAGTCTAAGTGGTAAGTCATGGTGCTAAAACACCAAATTGCAAAGCGGGTTCGAAATCTGTAGTTCTCGATTAGGTTAAAAACATTCAATTGGCAGGTTTAAAACCTGCTAATATAAGATCGTTCTTTTGCACATCTTTCGTCCTGTCGCAGAACCCAGCCGACCTTGTAATGGGTGATTCTTGTAGATACTATGATACTAGATGAAACCGCATAAGAACAAAAACTGGCCGTCTAGTCTAACAGGCAGGGCATGGTGCTAGAAACATCAAGTAGAGGTTCGAAATCTGTGGCAGTGCTGAAAACGCTGAATTCGTGGGTTTAAAACTTGCAGGATTACTCTTTTACTCTTTATTTATCCTGTCATCGCTGTGTGATGATGGCTGCGTCTGAGATAGTTTTAACAAATCGCGGCGTAGTTTAACTAGTGGGTCGTGCTGCTAAAAAAAACAAACCAAGTTCGAAACCTGTAACTGTAGTCCTCAATTGGTGCTTGAAACATTGAGTTGGCAGGCTTAAAACCTGCAATGATCACTGTTTTTTTGTCTACCGCGTGCTTGTTGGTCTTGTGCTTGTATATTCTGGCCTAGGTTAGAGAAATCCTAACCCATGGAATTGCATTGGTAGGTAATTGGTGTCTACGCAGCTGGAAATGAAAGGTACAGGTGTCAGAACTGCTGAACGGCTGGATTAAACGTAGTGCAAAAGAGTGACCACGACAGGTTTCGAGCCTGCAGCCTTGGTGTTTATAGCACCGGGTGTTTGTAGTACCGTTGAGTTAGACTGTCGGGTGCTGGGAATCCATGGTGTTGTGGGATACTGGATTACTCGTTAATGCTTGCGGTATCTATTGGGTTTGCTTCGGTTTTCCTTGCTAGGCCGTAACATCTACATTGGAAGATATTCTAGAAAACCCTGCAGTTGCGTAAATACACCCACCAATTCATCTCTTCAGCCGAGAGACAGGTCTCGATTAAACGTGGTACCTCGTGTGCTTCGCACATGGGACGGGCCGCTGTTTCATCGGATGGAACGAGTTGGACTGACATTCTTCTGGCGCGCGGGTCCAAACGGCAGAGCATAGTCTCACCTCGCTACTAATCAAGCATTTCTACGGTGTCGTGAATACCGAAGTAATCCGTGAAAGATAGTTTATTAGAGGAGGTACGGTATCAACAAAGAGGGGTTTTTATTAATGTAGTGTACATGTTGCAAAAGTGAAGGAACTCATGCAATCACTAAGTTCTCAATTTTACCACGAATTCGGGGTTGGAAAGTGGATGTAATATGAGAAAGACTTCAAAGGATCCTTAATCTGTCATTTGTTGCACCGAATTGGGGTGCAAGTCACTTTTGATGGAGTTGTAGACGACGCGCGCTTAATTGCCTTTCGCCTAAAGAGCGAGAGAAAATGGGGAGCAAGAGTAGTGCTTAGGCACATTCGGTATTTCGAACGACATATCTTGGGAGAATCTCTGGAGTGCCGAGCCAAATCTTCAAATTCCTCGAGTTTGTGTCTCCCTGACAACCAACGCCCCTCGTATAAGTAATCACGAATCTCTCAATTCCCCACTCCACCACAACTCCACCATACTCAATTGGCCTATGGACTCCAAAAGCCTTATTGTCGCATAACAGCTATCATTCTTGCCTCACCAGTTCATTCTTCGGCCATTCACAACAACTCACATCATCATATTTGCTCTTCCTATACTTCCGTTCGCCACAGCAAAACAGACCGTCCCCAGGATCCCCGACAAGATGTGACGAAAGCTGTTTCAGATTCCGGATCCAGGGGGTGGCCAAGTAAAACGAGCCGCACCGACCTCCTGTTGTGCTTCGTACGCGACAGCATCACCATCTAGTCTGCCGCTGTCTCAACCAACAGTAACACGATGGGTACCTGCCTCCCTAACCTCTCGCGCCTGTTCCACCGCCCGAAGCCGGTTCCACCGCGGGAACCACCAGGTCTGAAGGTGGAGACCTATACATACTCAACCCCTGCGCCCGGAGTGGAACTCAAAGTTGATGTCCACCTCCCGCTAAACGATCCTGGGTGGCCGAGGCCCACTGTACTCTTTTTCCACGGAGGCGGGCTACTATATGGAAATCGGGTGTTTTTTCTGCGCGGTCTATGCGGTATACTCTATATCCGTGACTCGCGGGTGGCGCTGGGTGGTGTTCCCTGCGGCTTACCAACGGTCTAGCATTTGTGAACCGTATTTCGCTAATGGCGGGAACAGATGACTGCACGGAAAAAGGGTGGGTATTCCTCACCTACGATTACCGTAAACTCGTCCCGTTCACGGGTCACGACATATTGGCGGACCTCAACGCCTTGTTTTCACACTACCACACCGTGCTCGTTCCGAAACACAATTTGTCGGTGACGAATGTGTTTGTTGCTGGATACTCGGCCGGCGGATATGTAGCGCAATTAGCTGCCGCGCACTGGGAACCGAAACCGTTGGGCATGTTTTTAGTCGCTGCGCAGGGCGGGAAGGTGTTGAGTCCGTTTTATTTTGGGGAGAAAGAGCCGCTAGCAGAAGTGCCAGAGGAGTTGAAGGGGTATCTTAATGGGGGGAGGGAGATGCGCAAGGTAGGCCCATTATCACAGCTCGGTAATGACAAGGAGGAGTTTGCGGCGCGGATGGCACTGGCCCCTGTGGTGTGGAGCCGCGGGCTGAAGCTAGATTTGCTCACGGGAATACCGGGATTATCGAAGAAGCTCCGAGAAGCTGGTGATGTGAACTTGGAAAGTTTGATACCAGAGGAGGCGAGGTGTTTGTTGCCCGAGTTATTGATCGACGAGAGCTTCCCGCCAGCGTATGTGGTACATGGAGAGAAGGATGCCACTGTATTGATGGAGGAGAGCGAGGCTTTGGTGCGGAATCTGGGAAACAGGAAGGTTATTGCGGAGTTGGTTAAGGTTGACGGCGCAATGCATCAGACAATGTGCTTTGACGCCGTATACAGGTCATATATGGCTGGGGTTATCAACTGGTTGGAGGCGAGGTGTGTTGCTGACGAGGGAGAAGAGGAAGAGTTAGAGGAGGATGTGGTGTGACAAAGTGGCGCATTTGGGCGATTTCGTGGTAAAATCTGGCTAAATCATGCGCCAGGCAACAAACACAGGAATTCCGTGTATATATTTTTTTCTTATTGTCCCAAGGGAATAGGTCTACGGGGAGCTGGTCTTCGGGGTTGCACATGCAAGACGACAATGCATAGATTTGTGTTCATCAACCAATTATGCTACAGAAGTGCTGATGGGCTGGTGGAACAAATCTGGGTCCCTCGAATTGACTAAACCGACGACCACTGAGGATCGGCACAGCATTCCGGGACTGGGTCTTTGGAGTATCCACAACACTACATGAGTTCTACAGTCGAGCGGGAGGGGAAGATCCTGTAACAGCAAGAAACACGCGTCCAAACTGTTTGTAAGTATAGATACTTCTCCGCATTTGTTACAACGTCATGCATAACCGAACCTGCATTGCAAAGGCCTGTATTGAGTACTTGATTTTAAGATACAAAAGCAGGTAGGTAACTACATTGAGAGCTTTGCAGAACTTGAGACATGATGTCGTACCAAGTGTTGGCCAAACCCTTGACAGCGATCGCCATTTTTCCCCGCCAACGACTGACTTAGTCTGCGGCTGAAGCTTTACGGAAACCAACGAATAAAGGAGTTGCAGCTGCTGAATATTCTCGTTGGGGTTCAGCCAACATACCGCTTTCTAAGATCTGAAACAGTACATCCGGTGTACTGACTCTTCCCTGTCGCGATGAAGCGCAGACTGAGTGTATATCTATTGGCCTTTATGGAGAAGTACTTAAGTATATCTATGTACAGCAACTGAGCGTAATTATCTCTCCTGGTGCTGCATCCTTTAGGACATTTAGGACACGAATGTTCATGTATACACTCGAGAGGTAGTTGAGTACGCGGAGCATTGAGTGGTCCGTACCTGGCAGGGAACTCGGAATACGGAATCAAAGGGTTAGGGGTTTTTCTCATGCGCAGCTTGATTCACCACCTTGTTTCCCCAGCTTGAAGCGAGAACACACTGTTCAACGAATGATGTGTTCTGAGAACGATGGTTATTTTTAGTCCGCTCGCACAAAAGCGCCTTCTCCAATTCTAATTTGTGCGAGAATCAACATCTGTACTCGCGCGTGGCTATGGGTGAGTCTGTTATATACTCAATATGTACTTAAGTACTTTTTCCATCGTGTGAGAAAATAGTGCCTGACAAAATCAACGTGCGTATCCTGAAATAGCAAAGAACGCTCCGAAGCCTTTCACGTTCCTAATGGTAGCACGCAGGTCCGACTTGTGTTTGCGCTGCCACCTTTATGTATTGGATGGTTCCAGCGTTCTTCCCTTCAACGTTGTATTTGCTTCTTTTGCGAGATGCATGACGACACTTTACACAGACATCATTGGCGCCACGCAGCCGAATTCAGTGAAGATTTCCCCTACTTTGATTGGGTGCGGCTGAAACACTGCCTCGTCATGAGCGATATAACCTCTGGGATCATAATATGTATCATAGAAAAACGAAGGTCCATAAAGACGATCATTCTCCCTCGTATCCCTTAGCACGCTGCTTCGTCGCACACACACCTCGCGATGAAGAGTTTACGATATTTACTGCCATGCGTGCTGGTACTACCTTTCGTTGCCGCCGATAAGTGCGCAGATGCGAGGCAGGCAATGATTGATCAGAACAGTGGGTATTCTTGAACTGCAGACTGCTGCAAATCTAAGCTGACAAGTTCAGTCAATACACTTGATGCAAGCCTAGCGGTCGCCTGTCTTAAATCTATTCCCTTTCACCCCGACGAAGCCCTCAGCGTCTTGACGGAGGTCCGAAAATACCTCTCCTTTTACTCCGCGGGAACCTACTTTGAGCACCTACCCTGTCCTGAGCTCGATCTACCAAATGTCGACATCAACGGAACTCTCGACAAAATAGAAAACAAAATCAAAAAGAAAGAGTACACAAGCGATTACGATGTCAACAAGGACTTTCTGAATCTGTTTGGGTCCGTCAAGGATGGCCATGTCCGGTTTTCACCCACTTGCGTTGGAGGCGCGTTTCAGTTCGTGCACGCATATCCACTTATTCAAGTTGCCCCTACCGCGGATAGTTTGCCCGAAACCTATGTTGCTATCATGGATAACAGCTCCACAAATCCGCCTGCGCCCAAAATTGGTAAGAAGGTTACTAAGATCAATGGCCAGAATCCGATCCAGTATTTGGAGAATATGGCCAAGAACGATCCCGAGAGCAACTGGATTGATCCAGATGCCCGGTTCAACGAGTTGCTGGCTCATGTTGAAAGCGGAGAATGGACCATGGGACTCTTTGCGTCTAGAAGCGTGTATCCGGAAGAGCAAATCGAAATCACTTTTGAGGACGGCAATAAGGTGCAGATCCAGTGGACAGCGATATTCAATGATAGACTCGCCGATGCGACTACAAACCCCATTCCTTTTACAGATAGCGACTCTTTCTACAAAACGATGTGTATCCGGACTGACAAGGAAATCGCTGCAGTCACCTCCGACGACCTGTTTAACCCCAGCAACCTCCCCCTGGCCCTGGCAACAAGAAGAAGAGAGATAGTAGGTTTATGCCAATGGCTAATCTCAAGGAGCGAAACTCAATTTCTAAGCGCGCTTTCTGGCCATCAAGTCTATCTTGGTGGAGCAACGATCAGGGCAAAGAGATTGGAGTCTACCCGCTCGACAATAAAACAGCCGTCATTTTTGTTGGATCCTTTGACTCAATATCTGGAAACGAGAACGGGTTTGCTGCGGCTTTTTCTCACGCTGTCGGGGGTATCATCGCTGCGTGTAAAAAGAATGGCATCGAGCGGTTGCTTATTGATGTGACTGGCAACGGTGGTGGAATTGTGGATTTGGGACAAAACTTCGCACATCAACTATTTCCTACTAGCCAAAAGATCTTTTTCGGCACCAATATGCGATGGAACCCAACTTTGGATATCATGCTGACCAAGGGCGACACCTCAAGGATTGACCAAACGTACTTTAAACTGGGCGATTTGCACAAGCCCAACGGCACCAATTGGAAGGATTTCCCCGAAATGCTGGGACCTGTGCACAGAGATGACGACTACTTCACAAAAATCTCGATTCCGGACGAAAAAGAAGTCAACATCGACAATGGGGGCGAAATTTACACGGACTTCCCAACAGATGCGTACTTCAAAACTGAAAACGTCGTCCTGGTATCCTCTGGCTTGTGTGGATCCACCTGTGCTGTCTTTGGCGAGGCTTTGCAAGCACAAGGTGTTAAGATTGTCTCCTTTGGCGGAAGACCGAGGAAGGGCCCAATGCAGGGAATCGGTGGGATCAAAGGAAGTCAAGTCCTCTCATTTGATGAGATTGCAGGCTTTGCGCACGGATTCCTCAAAAGTGCTATCACCGGCGACTCCACGGCTTTTGGAATCTCACTTCCCAAAGCGATCAAGATCCGCACGTACACTGGAATGTCGAGAATCAACTTCCGGAACTCATGGAGGAGAGGTGATGGGCAGTACCTTCCAATTGAGTTCCTGTATACACCTACGGAGTGGAGATTGTTTTATACCAAGGAGATGACGCAAAGTATCCAGAAGGTCCACGAAGCGGCAAGCCAGATTGCGTGGGGAAAGGGATTGCAGGATATGACCGGAGGACCGTATACTCCCATAAACGGATTAGATGGACGTGGGTTCAAGTGGCCCCAGGGAAGTGGTGAAACCGGAGGCTTTGGGGAAACTGCTAGTGCATCGTCTGGCACTGTGTTCACGGCTCAATGGAAGACCTTGGGAGAGCTGATTTGGAAGACGATGAGGAATGGAGATACTGGAGGCAAGTTGTAGGCATAAGGGGTTTTCTTTTGTTTGGAGGTGGCGCTTTAGGGTTACATATGTTGGGTTTTGGGCTTTTTTCTTGGTTTGTGGTTTGGGATTTGGGGGGTATAATTGCATATATCACTCGTGGGCTGAAGAAGAAGTTAAAAGCACTCTTGGTCGGATAATTTAATGTTTTATGAAGTGTGTCAATTCGGGAAATCTAGAGAGTGGGACAGAATCATATGAGGTTTCGAGTACTTGTTGATCGTTGCTGATCTCGAATCTATCGTCTCTGGGATAATTCACACTGGCTTGTCTTGGGACAGTCAACTTTCTAGCCATGCAGCAATTTCTTAATTATTCGATTAAATCGCAGAGGCTATCTTACTAAAATTAATTACTCGGTTTGCTGGACAATCACTAAACTCATGTCGATGCTAGTCACCTGGGATCGTTACTGGGCCGGTTAACAACCTCATCCAGATCCAGAATTTCACTCTCACTTCTCTCATTTTGGCTCTCTTACTCGCTCTCCTCATCTTTGCACTTCCACAACACCATCCTCACCATATCAATAACTCTGTAAGGTTCACGTCAAGTCCAGTGACAAGCTGAGCTTTGAGCACCGAAATGATGAGCATTGAGATAAACACAATGATTGTAACTAGCAAATCGAGTATTCAATTTAGAAGATTAACTAGAAAGTTGACAGTGGCTATAATTTAATTGAGTAGTTAAGTAATTTTTGTATGGTCAGAAAGTTGACTGTCAAAATTGACTGCCCCGAGACGAACCGAATTCACACAGATGAAACTCGCGAGTGATATCGCATGATTTTGTGTGGTTAGGTATTCCTCCAATTTGCAGGTCGCCGCACAACTAATAAATGTTCGAGGAGACAAAGGTGAAAGAAGACGATGGGGTTGATGGAGATTGCCCAGGTGTACAGTAGAGAGCCCATATGCGAGCAATTTTGTTTACCCATCAATCCATAGATTTCGTGGTCGATTAGCAATATTCTTGTACCGTCATTCACAGCCATCTTCTATCGCTCTATCTGTCAGTCATTCTTCGACAAACCCGAGAGCACCTGACTGCAAGAACTTGATTGGTTGTATCCGCCAACCTATCAGCTCGTCAGTGGTGAACGAAAGGAACACAATGTCAACATAATCGGTTGATACCTAAACCTCGTAGCCTCGCCCATGGCCAAGCATACAATGCCCGGGTGCCAGCCAGGGGACTTAACACCAACGCGTGTGACCTCGGCAAAAGGCCCTGATTAAAGATATAAAGGCAACAAAGGAAAAGAAGAGAAATAATCTTCGAGAGAAGTTCGCTGTGATGGAAGCATCACATGGAGCTTAGACCTTGTGATCGCACGGATCTGGAAAACTAAATCAGTGTTATTTTGAGAAAGCATGGTCATCGGGCTAGACATACGGAAGATTAGGGCCTAGATTAGGTAACTCTTGTCGTCCCTAGTAAGCAGCGGGCAGAACGACGAGCAATTGGAATTCACAAAAAAATTCGAAGTCACTACCCAAAGTCATCACGGAATAGTCGTTGTGATTGAGCGCGTAGCGTACGGCTTCAAGAGCTTTAGCTGCACTGGGGCCGAAGATGTTAAACCAATCCCTCGAGCTTCTCGGGGGTGCTAGGCAGGAGACGTCGGCCCTCGCCACGAAGTAGCAAGTAGCGACGCACTCCGAGACCTTGGCTGCGAAGGAAAATCCTGCAAGACCCCCAAAGCTAGTACTTAGCCGAAGCCTGGTAGCGATGCGCGGGGTGGTTGAAGGATTCAGGCGAGTCGCAACGAGACCAGGCTCGTGCCTGGGCAGTGAATCAATGACCCGACTTCTCATATATATCACCACAAGCCCGGGCAAGCGACAACAATCCGACGAGCCTGGCAATAATTTGGACTTAGCGAATGGTTTAGAGCAACGAGCCTGGACCTCTGGGGTAACAGGCAAATAAATATGGGATTAGTAGCTACCCATATTAAGTACTGTAGCGGGCGATGAGAATGATACGTCAGGTGCCAGACACGGTGTTCGTATCTCCAAATATAATATAAATGTCAGTGTCAGAACCAAAATGTATCATGGAAAATATCTGCCATGGCAGTGTTGTATCTACAAACAATCGGTCAGAGAAGAGGAGTCCGATGTAGATTGTTCAGTAGATAATACTCATAAGAGAAAATTAAGTTTTCGCAGAGGCATGAGCCATCAACACTACCTTGGAACCTTTCCTGCCCCACAAAAATCACCATCTTTTGATTACTCCCCGTTATTAACCATCACTTGTATCTTTAGTATAACACGTCAATCTTGCACTGTATCAGCCATAAAATGTGTCAGATAGCTGTTGTATCTTAAAAAATTGGTGTCAGGCGCCGACGCTGTATCATCCTCACCGCCCGCTACAGTACTACCATGCACCTAGGTTTGTGGTCGCGCTTCTGCAAATCATCACGGTGCACAACTGCTACCGGCTCTCCACCACCGTACACTATCATGACCCAGGACATCCCTGGGTGTAACATATAAAATACATCTAGACAGCGAAAAGGAGGTGGTGTTGGTGGGTGTAGCCTTAGTCGATGTGATAGTTATGAATTGGAATTGTCTGGCTTCAGTAACCTCAAGGTGTCATCCGATGTATCATTAATTAGACCGAGTTCTGAACCGAGTGATTGATAAACCCAGGCTCGTCGTATTAACATGAATGGACTGGGCTCGTGGTATATTGGGCGAGTGACGACTGGCCTGGCAGGAGCCTGGGCTCGTCGCGACTCGCCCGAATCCCTCAGCCGCCCAGTCCCGCCATGGTTTGGATTGGTAGTAGGTGATCTTACGGCTTTGCGCTGCCTTAAGGTATATCCTCACCTTCTCCAATAATTCCGGCCTATTATAGATCAGTTAGGTTCAAAGTACAGGTGGTGGGCTACCGAGGTGCTCTACGTACTTTGCAATTGCCATTTGAGTGCGGTACTTCGTAATCCTGAAATGGTTGAAGCACTTGTAGGCTTCGGAGAAGGCAACATACAAATTGTCGTCCCGGAACGCTTTGCGGTTATTGCCTCTGCCGAGTCCGGGGGATGGGTTCGGCAGCTACGAACGTTGCCCAGTCATGCCTGACACTAAGAGTTGTTTAAAAAAGTCCAAAATAGGCCGAAGAACCTCCGTACTAGTGTGTTTTCCGCGGTCCTGATCTGAGGTAGTAGAGTTGTGGCTGAAAGAGGGGAATGATGGTGTATCCGGACTACGCAACGTTGTGTCGATTAGAACTTGATGAAAACTACCCAATTCGTCGTGCTTGTCGTTCAGATGGTGATGGGTACTCGAGTGATGTGATGTTGTCTGGTCCTAACTAACACGTGATATCGACCTCTTCTGCAGACATGGGCTTCGCTCCGCTCAGTCAAGGCCTGAAATTTAAATTACCTGATTGTCTCCTATGTTCGTTCAATCTTTAAATTTTTTTTGAATATGGTGTGAACAATTTTCCAAGTGACATATATAAGTAGGAACCGAAGAGAAGAGAGGGAGACGGAGAGGAGCGATGGGGTATTTAGGGTGGATTTCACATCTCATTCCATTTTGTGCAAGTGCTCAGCCTCGAGCAAGCGTCCGGCTAGCGGGGACGAAGGGTAGCGGGTGGGAGCTCTGCCATCTAGCCGGCTTGCCCGGAGGCGGAGGTGACTTGGGTCCTGTCATACTCTATATAGAGTGAATACAGTATGATTAAAACAAACAAAAGTAAGCGTCCGGCATGACTGTGCAGTAGGAGAAGCGACTCCGGATGTTCGGGACCCAGCAGACGCTTGCTAGCATTTTTACTAGCAGCTGTAGTTCTATGGCGTCCTATAGTTTCCCTTGGTCAAGTATGCTGACGCCAGGTTTGCCAATTTCGATAGCATTTCAACGGTGATATAATGGGGATCGAGGTTTCCCATGACTGAAAGGAAGCTTCACTTTCACACGAAACCATCTGATCGAACTGGCACATTGGAAAATTCTGTCCCTCGGTACTCTACTTCATGTCGGCATCCTTTCTAGGGATGAAAGTCATCAACTCGGTATAGGGGAAAACAGCCCTGCGTAGAGTATATATATCTTGTCGCTTGCCTTGCCCCACAAACGTCACTGCATGCATGAGAATGGGGTGCTTGAATTGTCCATCCAAATTTCCATCGCCCACGGACTGACTCTTTGTTATTCCAGATCCATTTACATCAGGGTAGCATATACGCTCTTTAAACAGCGAATATTTCTTTGTAGGGCCTGCACAGAGTGCTCGGGTGAGCAGGGATTTCAGAAACCAAGCGCCAAGAAATCCTTAGTTCAACCTCACCTCACCTCCGGGCTCCCCCTTTCCTCGAACACGAACCATGGCAACTTTGGAAACCCTCCCCCTCGACCTCCACTACCATCTCTTAAGCTACCTCGATCTCCCACGTCCCGAACTCCGCAGCGCGCACCCCTACCTCGCCCTCTCGAATGTCTCCAAAGGCCTCTACTCCATCGTCGAAAGTTACTGCACCCACCGTCTGACGCGCCTGCGCACGTGCTTCCCGACCACCGCTCCCAAGCTTGCCGCACGCCCAAAAAATTCCCGGCGAAAGTACCTGCAGCACACGGCGAGCCGCTGCCGATTCTGCAACCGCACGACCACCGCGTATTCGAAGCTCTACACCTTTATCCCCTGCTGCGCGGCCTGTGATAAACGCGAATGGCCCGAGAAGATCACGCTCACGAAGGCGAAGCAGAAGTACGGGCTGAAGGAAGAACAGTTGACTAGTGCGTGTCACTACGGCGCCTACTACTGCCACAATGTCTACACGCGCATGTTCAATGAGCCCGAGGTCCGCAAGCTCGCGGAACGTGTGCATGGAGATCTTGACGCATATTTTCGAGTGAAGGAGGAGAGGAGGGCGAAGAGGAAGCCACGCAAGCCGAGAGAGAGGTGGGTTGTTGAGTTGCGGTGGGAGGGGGTTCGGCGCTAATGGTGGGACAGGAGACCGATGATGTATGCTGTCTACACGGCGATACCTTTCGATGAATTGCTAGCAGATGACTCAGAGGATGACCGCGACGTCTATGATGAGATGTATGTCTTGCTGCGTGCTTCCCGTTTAGGACTCGATCTAACTGGCACCAGCTTTGATGCCTATGATGCTATGGTCGCGTTGAGGCAGGACGGAGCCACACCCTGATCTCGAGGCGCACATGTGAGGGGGGGCTTCTGGCGTTCAGTGGTGCCCTATACATAGCTATTTATAAAACTGGGGTTAGAAAGTCCGCACGGAAGTATTTGCAGGTTTCTTTTGCATTCGATATTCTCATAGACCACGACCAGGAGCGTCAGATCTCTGTTCCTTTGGAGTGTTTGCTTTACGCTGGGTGGTTTTCATTACGGCGGACACCACTGTTGGTTCCTAGTATCTTTGTATGACTGGAGCAGGAGTGGTTATATTGCATACAGCTAACAAGCATGCGGCCGCACTTGTGGCAACCTGGTTTGGGGTTGGATGCTGTCTTTGGTGGTGACCGATCCAGTTCTTCTACAACATGCGATATTCCTTGGCCTGGACAATTTCCATAGACCGAATACGTCTCTATAAGAAATGAGTCATGCAGGTTGGCTGCAACTTGTAGCGGTCCCTTTCGGCTTCATAGTGGATTATTGGGGTTAAGACACCATTAGTCGGTGATCCTAATTTAGTTTTGTTTGATGAACCTTCTGCTTCCGAATGGTTGTTCGTGTTTAATTTCATCCCTTATAAGATTTTAGTGGGGCGTAATGGTTTGGAGGAATGCTTTAATGCACGAACGGGATGATATTTTTAGTGGGTGCAAGAGAGATTCGTGCTTATTGTGTCCTTTTATGGATGATGCGTGTGGAGGGAAAGAAGTTTCGAGAAGTTATACCCAACGCGGTTAATCGCACGTACGTCACTCGGCATGGCTGTTACAGGCGTCCCCAACCAAATGTAGGCGATGACTCACTCAACAGGTTCTTGGATTAGCCGCAACCCTGCCTGGCTGCAGTCACGTACCCATTGGCCCAGTACTTAACACGTCGCATCGCGTCGCGTCGCCTCCTTCTCTCCCATCCTGCAAACCGCGCACAATGCTCACCTTCCCCCCTGAGATATATCTCCTCATCGCCGAGCACCTCACCACCACCCGTGACCTCAGTGCCCTCCTCCGTACTCACTCTCACCTCCGCCACCTTCTAACCCCACGCCTATACACCCTCGCCTCCGCACCCTCCTTCCCGCGCCGCCACTTAATCGTAGACCTAATCCTCAGGCACGGTAACGGCGCTTCTCTCTCCCTACTCATCCGTTATGCAGCCCTCCAGTCTGCCCCCTTCGATATTCGCGCAATCTGGAAGCGGGTCCTCGAGTCCTTCATCCCCATCGACCCCTCCATTTTCCGTTACCTCCTCTTGCAACCCGGGATCGACATCAATATACGGCTGTCACATGACGGCAGTTCCGCTGCATTCCAGACTGTAGCAAAGAGTCGCTCAGTCCCTCTGTTGGATCTGTTCGTGGAACATGGCCTCGACCTCTCGTGGCGCGAGTCGCGGCATCCCCGGGGAACTTTCCTCCACCTCGCCGTGGCCCGCGGACATCTGGACCTCGCGTCCGCGCTCCTTGCACACGATATTCCCGTTGGTATCACTGACGACGATGGGATGACGCCACTCCACACCGCGGTGATGACGTGCTGCATGAGGCGAGTCCGCTGGAACACGTCCTTGTCCGTGGATCCGCAGGCCGTGGTGCAGATGCTGCTGGACAAAGGGGCGGATATTTCTGCGACCACAAGGCGGGGTGAGACGCCGTTGTATCTTGCGGCGAAGAATGCACGTAGGGTGGCGGTGGTGAGGATTTTGTTGGAGAATGGAGCAGGGGTGGAGGGGGGTGGGGTGCTGATGGCGGCGGCGAGAAGGAGGGCGAATAGGGGGCAGTTGGCGGTGTTGAAAGAGTTGGTCAATGCGGGAGCGGATTTGGGTGGCGGAAAGGCGTTGACGGAGTTTTTGGAAGCTAGGAAGCGGGCGACGGAGGTGGCGGGGAGGAAGAGGAATGGAAAACGGAAGAGGGGGAGAGAAGAGGGTGGCGGGGTGGCGGAGGTTGTCAAGCTGCTGACGCCGGGGGCGAGGGAGAGCGAGGAAGGGCTGGGTAGCTAGGCATGGTAGTGAATACAACCACAGCAGCGACAGACAAACTGGAATCACCTAAGTACTATAGTATATTAGTCGATAACGGCTAAGAAAAACAGGATTTCAAGCGCTCCATTTCCTGCATCCCCTTCCTGCTGTCGAGCACCTCGTTACTGCACTCAAGACCCATGACTCTTGGCCTGTTCCATCTCTAAGGTCAACAATTTAAGGCTGTTGCTGTCCTAACATGTACAGCCTGTTATTGGAAATCCCCGGGTCTGCATTGGACTCTAGCAATATCCGTATTACCTATCTAATTCTTTCTCTCTCCATGCATGGGTAGTCCAAAAATGTGTAAAAAGGAGTGTTCCCATCCGAGTCCCTCGCATTGGGATTTGCACCAGACTTGAGTAAATCACGGATAATATCTTCTACTGACTCTTCCGGTAGAAGCGAGAGCGGAGCTCAGTGCAATGCAGTCTCCGCGATTCCATGAAATGTTAGGATCTGCTCCGCCCTCTAAAAGCTGGCGGAACAACGGGACGGAACTAAGGCGCAAGGCCGATACTAACTGAGGATATCCATCAGGGTCTCTTTCTGGGTAGCAAAATCCTCTCTCAACCATTATAGGAAATAGTGAGTAGAACCTGGAATTCCACACCGTTTCGAACACTGTCTTGCCTTCCTCGGTGATATGGTTAACATTTGCCCCATATTCTAATAGTACGCGAAATATGTGCTTTAACCGTTTGATACCTGGCTCTTCGTTCTCGTCCATATAACCTAGAAGGCGCCTATAATCATCGTATATTTTGCAGACTTGATGCAGTGCAGTGTTCCCACGTGCATTTCGTGTATTTGGATCCACACCATGCTGGAGCAAGAACTTGACCGCCAATGTCCAGCCACTAGAAATAGCTATCTCCAAAAGGACCTTCGGAATTTCAAATTGCTCAGCCTTATGGATTTTTTGCAAGAGTACCAAACAGGCCGATTCAATATCAGCACGAGCACTCTCCTCTAGGTTCCCCTGACCATACCAAGTATACCAAAATCATTCGACAGTCGAGATTAGTACCTCCTCACATTTTTCTTGCGTCATCAGCAAAATTGCGCTGCGTTCCAACAGCAAATCGACCATTCGTGGCAACCCCTTGAAGCGGGCACTAACTAATGCATCTATGTACCACTTGCTCGCAAGATTTGGGTCAGGTGCGTACTTCAACAGCAACTGCACTGCTGGCTCATTCCGGATGAAGATTGTCCGAGAAAATCCCATACTATCCGAGTAGACATCCATCGGATTTGCCCCGGCTTCGAACAAAGATTCCATAACGTTTAATAGGTTTTTCTCAAACGCGAATTCCAACGGGGTTCTCTCATCCAGCTTAGCTGCCAAACGCCAGGTCACAAAGTGGGGGTGATCAACCGCTCCCAGAAGTCGTAGGATGGATGGAAGTATTTGGCGTTCAACCATGGGATGTTTGGCGTGCGGCAACCATTCTTCGGCTGCAAAGCAGTACAGAATATCTACCTCATTCTGCAACGCCTTCTCATCATTGAATCGTTCGAACGTGAGGTATGACAAGCATGCTGTTGCAATGTAGCATCAAATCCGAGAGACCGCGGGTTTGCATGCGAGAAATGCAACTGTTTCAACAAGCGATATCGTCTCATGGCGCACATAAGAGATCCCAAGAGGACGCCGTGCGAGGGTGCTGTGTGAGCAGAAGTGAGGTGAGCGGGTGTGATGATCTGTGACGGAGAAGGTTTGTTTGTTTGAATCATAATGTATTCGGCCGCTTGCGGCCATGACATAATCTACTCCTTTTCCTCCACACATCTCTAGTGTGAGCCTTGGGTGTCCCCTTGGCCCTCTTGGGTCCAAGTCGTGTGCTTCCTATCTCCTTGCCCCCATTTGTGACGGAGAAGGTGAGGACGGTTGTGCTTGTAACTTTTGTGAGGTTGTACACGACCCTGCTGACTGGCATTCTCCCGAGCCTGGTCGTTGTGAAATAACGGTTTCGCGCTCGGATTCCACGTCCAGGCCGAGTGATTGTCGCCCTCTGCTATCGCTTCCTTGTATGTACTTTGTTGCCAACCCATACTACTTGTAGACGATTTACTGTCTGCTACCCCTGTTCCCCGACTCGAAGCACCTCACAAAGACCAGAAAAACCGGTGGCCGCTGGCGGATCCGGCGATCTCACAAAAAGTATCCGTTTGCGATCCCAGTCATTCCGGGCTGAGGTGGAGCCTTTTCAGACGATTTGGATCGATCGATCAAGTGGTGTTTCTCCCGCCTATGCACGCAGTCCCTTGGGACACCGACATTACGTTAATTATCACTTTAGTTTCGAATGGTGAGAACGACCCAGCAGGAATCATATGCTGGAAAGTTGATTGGATCCAGCTTTACGTCCTGATTACATGAAATTATCACGGAATAGATCCACCGGCGCTACGGAGGCAGTTGCCATATTACATCTTTCAGTCACACCCCGAGAGCGGAGAGGCAATCCATTTGCACGACGCCCCAAGGTCTAAACGGCGTGCGTGCACAGCAAGCGACAGTTATATGACGCCATGATACTCATCATCCAACTCGAATTTCCACCAAGTAGGACAAATTCATTGCAGTTCAGGGAGCTTGAGCATTTTAAACGCGGCCATTGTTAGAGCATCGCAATGTTGGCAGGAGAATGAACAAACCGCAGGACGGAAGAGTTGTACCAGTACTTCTAGACTAACTCTATTGGCTTCACTACTGCCAGATGGTTCTAATTATGTCTTGCGGCATTGAATGAATCCAAAGCTCTGGCTCCTAAGTGAACAGTGGGTTTAAGTAGTATAGGTATGTGATGATTTTTTTGTTTTGAATCATTATGGTATTAGGGACCAAGAGCCTATGGCAGACAAAGGGAAATCCTAAATACACACGCTACTGGTGTAACTTCTTGGAGGGGCACCCTATCTCCTGCATCATATGCGTCCCCAAATCTTATGATATGAGACAATGAGCCCCCAGTAAACCCAAAACCCCATCCGAGAATTCTCAACGATTTAGCCAATTAACAGTACGATCGACTGTAGATCTACTATTAGATGTATGGTAAAAAGAGACCGTGGGCCTCGGCCAAATCTAAGCGAGAATTCTCACTCTTTACCGCACAACTACTGGTAGATCTACAGTCGACCGTACTGTTAATTGGCTAAATAGGTGAGAACTCTTGGGCGTGGATATTGGATTTGCCCGGGGCCCATGGCTCTGAAGACAGGGAATTCTCATGATGGTTTTCATTTTTCTAGCCATGACACCTTCAGCCTTTATTTCCTTCGACGATCACTGTAGACTAGATGGAGTGAGTCTGGAAACTTAAATCTTGCAGCCGAGGGACTTTGCAGAACACGGAACCGAAATTTAGGTAAAGATTGAGGAGCTTGCGACATGAATCTAGATCTGAGTGCAAATCCGGCTTTGTCTTGACTATATTTGAGTCCCTGACTCGATTATTTTAAGAATTGAGTACATCCAGACGAGCCCTCTTTGGAACCTTACGACTGTATCTGAAATTAGTGCATAGTTGGTTCTTGTTGATCTTGTGCCCCGCCTTTGATGTTTGTTTTTGAGAAGGGCTGGTTACAAGATCAGCTTCTTGTTACTTGTATATCAGATAAGTAGATATGGAACATTTTGCCCATCTTAGAATATTAGGTTTTTGGCCCATCGGAGTGTGGAGGCGCGGGAGGGGCGTTGAGGAGCCGGCATCGTAGCCGGGTTTTAAAAGACCCACCACCATGGTGTTCCCCGCAGGCGCCTTCTCTGCAGAAAACCAATCAGAATGGCTTCACCACCATCATCACCATCATATGGAAGCCATATTGAAGTGGATCTGGTCATGGTATATCCTCATGTGTATATTTGTATATGCATGTCACAACCACCTCTTGCAGCGGTAGTTGCTCAAATCTCAGCAGCTGTCCAGTTCCAGCTCGGACTATGAGTCTCCCGATTATGATACGAGCACCGCGAGTCTTTCATCATCCATCAGTGAATATGTCTTCGAGAATGGTGAGTTGAATATGCAATGGCCCTCGTTACTGAGATACTGATTCACTTCCGCTTCGTTCAGGTCGTAGATATCACTCTTATTTTGGTGTGAACAAAAACTCGATGCCAACGGATGAGGTTTGCTTCACTTCCTTCCCGAGCATCTTCATAGTCTGAATCACTGGCCGGAAAACAGGCAGAGCAAGACCGGTTTGTGCCCACACTACTTCCTCCGTGGTGATCTAAGTGCTAACGTCAAATATAGATTAGATCTGCACCACGAAATCATGCTTTTAGATAAAAAAATTCACAAAGCACCTCTAGACACCCCCCCATCGAATCCTGGATGTCGGCACCGGTACGGGAATCTGGTGTATCGGTAGACGAGATCAAAGAGCATACAATTGCTACCACCTTGGCTGATGGAAACCGCAGACATGGCCAACAAATATCCAATGGCCGAAGTTATTGGAACCGATCTGAGGTATGGGATTTATTGCGATCCACAATTGCGACGGGTTGTTGACTGCCATAATAGTCCGATACAATCGGGTTGGGTGCCCCCGAATTGCAGGTTCGAAGTGGATGATGTAGAGAAGGATTGGACATTTCGTTCGGTAGGCGTTCTTGGGAGTACGACGTTGAGTGTGTTTGACCAATCGGATGTCATAGGACTTATTGGACTTTTTCCACATGCGTAACCTTGCACAGGCAGTTACCGACTGGCCAAAGTTGATTCCGGAAGCCTACCGGTATATTTTCTTGGAAACTTCCTGGAAACACCTTGCTTACAACCCAGCAGGTGTACAGCACCAGGGGGATATGTGGAGCTTGTCGAAGTTGGTCAGATCGCGTACAGTGACGATGGATCGATGAAGGCCGACAATGCCGTCAAACGAAACTTTGAGCCTACCACCAAGGCTATGGCAATGATAAGACGACCGGCTGAGGAGTGCAAAACGATGAGAGAGGAATTCGAGAAAGCCGGATTCGTCGACGTAAAGGTGGCAAAGGTCAAACAACCTATTGGGCCATGGCCAAAAGATAAACAATAAAAAAGATTGGTAGTATTGTTTTGTTGTGTTGTGAAACAGGTGCATTTCCCCCCTTTAGATGGGGTCAGTTTGGGACTAATAGAGTAAGGATTCCATGCATACTCAATTGCAGCATTCACACGAATTCTGGGGATGGACACTGCGACCGCGGATAAGCTATGCCGTGACGCTGTTGTTGTTGTTGTTTATTTATACTGTATTTACTCTAGCTAGAGTATGACAGGGCCCTTGTCACCCCCGCCTCCGGCCAAGCCGGTTAGATGGCGGAGCTCCCACCTACTACCCTTCGTCCCCGCTGACAAAAGAAATGTCATGCCGTGACGCTATTGCTGCCGTGAAGAATAAGAACAAATATGTGTACAACTACCTGTAAGTGAACACTGGAGATCTTTGCAAACTCGAGCTGACCAATTGTTTCTAGGCACATTGCGTATGGGCGGAAATCGATGAGTGGGGGCGTAGCGTAAGAAAGTTCAATCGTTATGAATGATGGAAATAAGTGGATGGTTTCGCTAAAAGCAATTACGAATGCTTGTTTTAATGTGTTTTCAATTTGTTTGCTTCGCCATTATGGTTTGATTAGTGTATTTGGGGCTACTGGGATTTGCTGCAGGAGTTTGTAGTTTTCAAAAGCTGTCGATGCCATGCGAGGTCTACCTCTCCTAGTAATCGTAGATCTAGAGTTGGCGACATCAAATCCGGAATGTGTCCAGGACTGCCCAACCTGTCAGATCGGTTGGATATGACCCTTGCCCGTTACCTTAGCGGCGGCATCTAAAATCCCCATTTAGCCAGTCTATGGCGTGGCCGTTGAGGTACATCGTAAATTCCCTGTCCCGATTTGGCCGTTAAACTGGTGTACTCTAGATAGCTGTCGTACTCGTCGCTGCGGGGGAACATCCCCTCAACTAGGATCCACGCGAGGTCTACAGCGCCTGCTCCTGGTAGTTACGTAGCTGTGATTCGTTGATGTCTAATAACGTAGCGTATCTGAGAAGGTAGGGTATCACCTTTCCTGAGAACTTGGGTGACGGCGGGTGCCTTGCGCAGAGCCTCTCATAAGCTTTGCTCATTAAAAAGACATGATCGTCGGACTATAGTGTTGTCAGTACAAACATCCACTCATCTAAAAGTGGAACCAAAACTGGTTGAGTCACGTGGTGCGGCTTTTGTTGGGTAATCTTAGCTATGGCGGGTTGTTCCGGGATAGCTGGATAACGTTAAGCATGGTTCGGGAATAATTTCACGTTGCGCATTCCCTTGAAATGTTCTCGGTATATTGTACACTGTAAAATGGATTGACGTGCGGACTGGAGCAGCCCAAGCTGTTGAAGAACCCCGAAAGTTTCGAATATAATTTTGACGCTGTGAATTGTAAGCTTCACTCGTTGTGATAGGCAGAGAGATGAGTGGTAAAGATTTGGTGTGGTGTGCAGTCGGAGAAGTTTTGGAGCTCCCACATTCCAAATGCAACCCTAACCCTTGACCACTCGACTTTATAAAGGCGTCAATTCTCCACAATATCAATTTTAGTCGAAGGCATGTAAGTAACAACTATACACAACGTAGTCTCCATCTATTAATCGGTTGTACCTTTATCTATATCGGCGGGCCGTATTTCGATAGGTTCGAGAAGGCGGTGCTCGTGGTGCCAGGGATTCGTGCTTCCGTTTTACGGATTGATGGAGAGCAAATCTATCAAATTGATGAGAAGTGAATGTTTAGCCTAGAAAGCTGAGAATAGTACTAGAAATACAAGCAAGTGGGTTCGAAACCTGTAATTGGCGCTGAAAACGCTAACTTCACCATACAATAGCTTCAAAACCTGTTTGGGAACCCCTAGAGGCGAGACAACGCCTATGACGAACTGGAGGCTCTGATGCATTACAATTTTTGTATGGTCTGCAACGATCAATTAACCACATATGTAAAAAGGCTTCACCCCGTTGCAACGCTTAAAACCAGTAAAAACCGTCATACCCTCCAATTCGTCATAGGCGTTGTCACGCCTCTTAACGCCATATGAAAAGTTTGAAAAGTATGCACGTTTGTAGTATTCAAGTCCAACGACGTGAGATCTCTCTCAATTCACTCTGATTCACTCATCACACTCAAATCCGTATCCCAAGCCATCAGCATGTAATTGAAACTAATGTTACAAATGTTCCCCTCATGCGTATCCCCTTTCCAATCCCAATCCCATGCTCAAAGAAACGAACGCCCAATATCCCAAAGCAAATAACCGTATCATCAAGAAACCCCTCTAACCGCAAATCTAGTATTTAGTATCAGAGCCAGCATGAGTCTTATCACCTCCGAACGTCTTCGAACCATCAAGGTCCGAGTCGACGCGGGGGTCGAGCTTGTTCATCAAGTCGCTCCTGTGGGGGCCTGCAGTATGCGGTGCTCTGCGATATCATTAGCTGCTGCTCCTGAAAAGCTGTGGGGGAAAACTCACGGTCCAGTAGAATGAGCAGCATTGACACCATTGTGGTCACGGTCCGGAACAATGCGCGGGGCAGGTTTGTAGGCGAGGTTCGAGGAATGCGGGCCGGGGCCTGCAATATTCGGTGCTCTGTGATATCATTAGCTGCTGCTCCTGAAAAGCTGTGGGGGGAAACTCACGGTCCAGTAGAATGAGCAGCATTGACACCATGGTGGTCACGGTCCGAAACAATGCGCGGGTCGGGTTTGTTGGCGAGGTTCGAGGAATGCGGGCCGGGGCCTGCAATATTCGGTGCTCTGTGATATAATTAGCTGCTGCTCCTGAAAAGCTGTGGGGGAAACCCACGGTCCAGTAGAATGAGCAGCATTGACACCATTGTGGTCACGGTCCGAAACAATGCGCGGGTCGGGTTTGTTGGGGAGGTTCGAGGAATGCGGGCCGGCGTTGGTACCCCCGGTGGCAGTAGTGGTGGTGCCGCGGTGGTCGAGGTCAGAGTCGATGCGGGGGTCGAGTTTGTTGGCGGTGTTGGTCTGGTGGGGACCGGCGTTGGTGGCGGTAGAGCCGTGGGTGTGAGAAGAGCCGTATGCACCGGTGGTGGTGGTTTCACGGTGTTCGAGGTCAGAGTCGACGCGGGGGTCGAGCTTGTTGGCGACGTTGGAAGAGTGTGGGTCTGCATTCGTGGAGCCACCGTTGCCGCCGGTGGTAGTGGTGCCGGTTTCACGAGTTCCAAGGTTGCGAGAACCGTCGAGATTTGAATCTACACGGGAATCAGGCTTGTTGGCCACATTCGTCGAGTGTGGGCCCGCTGTGGTGGAGTCGGAGCTGACGGTGCGGCGAAGTTCTGCATTGCGGGAGCCATCAAGGTCGGAGTCGACACGGGGGTCGAGCTTATTGGCGATGTTGCTCTTGTGGGGACCAACGGTGGTGGTGCCGTGATTGTCTGCAGTTCCTGACATGCTGAAGAAATGTGGTTGATTTGCTATGTGAAGATTGATTGAAGATGTTTGTGTAGTAGATGTGAGATTGAGTTGTAGTGTGTAATGGAGAGAAAAGAAAACAGAAACATTGCTCGGGCAGATCTGAGGTTTTTATGGGCAATTGCCCCTCGACGGCATCTTGTTTGCTGTAGATGCGTTCCTTCCAGCTTTCGTACATGACATCACAGATCGTCGGTTTTTGGAGTGCTAAGCTTCGTTATGGCGTTCGTTTCCACGAATTCAGTCGTCTCGCGGCGCGTCCCTTGCTGGTTTGGGCCTTGTGCCTCATTCGAATCACGGCGAACGACAGAAAATCGTCATCGTGACGGCTGAGGAACGTCGCCAGTGACGCCAGGCACGCTGTGTGTGTAAAACGCAGAACAGGCGAATGCAGGCTCATTACGTCAGGCTGCATCGGCTGGCGGAAGTGACCAGCCGGACCTGTCAAATATGACGCCAACAGAAGTCGCAGCCAAGCCTGGCAGGACTATCTTCGTGTAGGACGCACGCAATTGGCAACAAGGAACAAATTCGCTGATCATGCGTTGGACCCTAACCCACAATTGTGCGGAGAGCACCGAGATCAAACACCTCCCTCTCCGGAGTGGTTTCTTTGCTTGTATCACCAGGAATCATGAACAGCGCCAACCCGCCGAACTCCCGCTAGAGAGATCCAACGTCGACGGTTCCTAGCCTTGTGCAAGAAAGATGTCTTTGGCTGTAATCCTCATTGATCAAGGCGGGCCATAAAAGCCGTAAGACTGCAGGTCACGTTTCCTTAAAGTGTTTAGAAAATATGCTGTTTCTCGTGAAAGCGGAATGTCGTCCACCACGAACTCCAAGCTCCAGCCTGTACATCTATTCACGAGAAACACGGTGGAGCAGCTCGATTAGCCGGTTCGAATAGTGATAGCTAGGTCGAGACGAGATATCCAAGGACAGTTTTCGACAACCTCGGAACTCCGTAAGCGATACTCTATGGGCGCATTATACCGAGACATTGCGACTCTAGTACCCTGTGCAAAAACTTCAAATGATTAAATACCTGTGGTTATTCTTTCTGTCGCCGGCAGCACGTCGCAACATTTAGCCACAGGAATCTGGCAGCGTACCGCTAGGATGCTTGTGCACTCTGTTAAACACATGGAGTATGGTGGAGAACGTTAAGAAGTTACGTTCGATCGGTTGAACCAACCAACATTGAATGCGACGATAAAATACACCATTAACATCTCTTATGTTAAATCAATCGCTAATCCGCTGCAATTACAGATTGTGTCGCTTACGGTGCAAGCGCACACATCGAAGGAAGCAATACGAGAACGACACAGATGCCCTGCCATAGGGTAGCGCGGTGAGAAGATTAGTACGTCAGACAGGCAGATATACTATGGATCTACCGACTCCAGAGGATGAGGTACCTGTTCCTGAAAAAAATTGAAGACGAGGAACGTTAGAGCATCGAGTGGAGCACGAGGAGTGAGGGAGGATAGGTAACGAGACGATAACCGATCCCGACGGTACATAAGACGAGGAGCCTGAACCCTTGTTTGACGATCTGATTGTACCGGCTAGCTTCACTGCCTAGGATCTCCAAACTGGATATGTTAGCTAACAGCAAATAGAAGGGGTGATCAGAGTTCCTATGAACCGGCATGCGAACCTTGATCAGTCATGGTCAATGCAGACGCAGCATCCGATGATGTTTTTTGAATCTCAACGGACCCCAAAATTCCAAAGCTCCATTTTCGGAGGTAATGGCCAAAGCTCACCATTACAATATCGCCCATAGGTGCCTTTACCACCGTCATCCGGATCCTCAAATTTGGTTTGGACTCAAGACCCTTTGCCATTGACGGCAACAATCAGGCCACACCGCTTGCTTCAAGAAATAATGTTCTCTCATAAACGCCAGCGTGAAGAACACGGGGTGTGGTTATGGGAGGAGGAAGTGGTAGAGGAGGTGCTAGTGTGGGAAGAGGAAGAGGAGATGATGGTGCGGGTAGAGGAGGTGGTGTGGGAAGAGGAAGAGAAGGTAACACTGCAGGACGAGGTGCGGCAAGGCGTTATACAAATCTAGATGCCCCAAGTCAGAATCTCAGACCGTTGCCTCGACGGCAGCAACAATGGGTACAATAGCCACCACACGCCACCAACCCACAAATACCACTTAAGCCGTGGCACAGATGATGACACAAGATGTAAAAGACGCTTCCATGAATCAAACGAATCTTTTGAAGTTTGACGATAAATCAACAACCACGCGGGCATCCCCAACCGTCAAGCCTCGCAACAGTATACTGGAAAACATTAGTTCCGGGAAACAGTTAGTTAGTACAGTTGGAGATACTCTTGGTATAGTTTAACCCTGACGAACTGCAGTAAAGATTGCATGTTGTACTGGTATACTCGATGCTACTGTTGGTATAGGTGAGTGTATAATCATAGGTAGAAATAATCTACTATTGGTAATTAGTGATCTAGAAGTTTCGAGAATTTGCCACCACATTCGTATACATGTATCAGGATCAGCTGAACAAGATGACTTTGATACATGGCTTGATATTAAATGTCGGCAGCCAGGACTAGAAGATGGCATGGATGAGTATGAACGATATTGTGCACTACTAGTGGTAGAAATCCCAAAAGATATGGCCACTCCCCTGAACTGGTGGCTAGAGCTGCAGCAGCGCAGAGAGTTTCCAAATCTTTCTAGAATGGCTATCGACATTCTCTCCATCCCTCCGATGTCAGCTGAGCCTGTGCGTCTCTTTTCTCGGGCCAAGCAGACTATTTCTAATGAACGCCACTCTCTGGGAGTGAGAACTATCGAGGCAATTGAATGCCTGAAGTCAGTGATGGGGAAGAAGGCAATGTAATATAGCTTCACCGATAAATACTGTCAGTTTGCCAGTTGCACTAGTTTATTCTGTCGGTTTTTCCAGTTTGCACTAGTAGTATTTTCTACCAGCAGTTAGCTGGTACAACCAGTACAGTATATTAGTTGTAGTGCATGGTACAGTTTGAGAATTTAAACAGTTGGTTTTACACAGTGCAGTTCAGTTTTGTCCGTGATTCCGTACTAGTATGTACTATTGCGAGGCTTGCCCCAATCGCAAAGCAGCTTCCAATGGCACCATTTTCGGGGTCATCTTCAACGAGTATTTGTCAATTAATACTAAATACTGGACGAATTGCTGAATTATGGGAGTTAGAATAGTGAGGGGTATATGGGATGGCTGAGGGACTTATTCGCAATGAGCCCGGCTCTCTATATGTAAACACCACGAGCTTGCGCTATCCAGGCAGTGCAACTGGCTCGTCACAAACACTATGAAGACCGGCCTCCATAGAACGCTCCAAGCCAAAACTTCCTCCACTCCCAGAAAGAAGACAGCTCCTCCAACAACAGCCTCAACCGCGTCGTCGACAACAGAAGGCGTCTTCTTGAATATGAAAAGCATTTCTCCAAGAACACAAATCGTTCCTAATGCCCTCCACATTATCCATCTCGAGATCCTAAATTTTTGATGGACTAGGCAGTACTATTTCTGGAATATACTGGCAATTACATGCATCAATGGCATCGGAGTCAGTGATCTCAATAGCCCAGCCCGTGTAGCCTAGCGGAGTGGCAAAGAGCGGGCTATCAGCTCGCCGGAAAATACACTAGCTCAGTGGACTGGACGGCACAGACTAATTCAATTTAAACTATTCTAAATTACAATATGTACATCCATAATTGAGGCTATAACTGATGTCTGCGATTTTCTAGGCGGTAAATAGCATCCATCATTTTTACTACTTCCGGAACACGCTTAAATGGAAGCAAACCATTGTGTGCCAACGATTTCATAACCTCTTGTGCTTCCACAATATCGTCACTGCGAGGGGAGCCTCATGAAGCTTATTACTGTGTCACTTGAGCCTCATGAAGCTTATTACTGTGTCACTTGAGCCTCATGAAGCTTTTTACTGCGTCACTGGAGCCTCACAAAGCATAATTATCACCTCCTACTACGTCACCTCACTACGCTGGGATGCGCTGGTGCTCTGAGCGTAGTGCCAGTGTAGTGCTTGCCACCTCCGTGGGCGGATATCCAGCCCGCGAGGCGAGCCGACTAGTCCAAACGTCAGTGCGACGAGACGATTGAGATCACTGATCGGAGTACGGGTGCGATGTTATGTGCACTGCAGACACTGGTAGTGGGGAAACTCTTATTTCTTAGGCGGGAGTGTTAAGAGATCCCGACAGATTGGTTTGAATAGTAACTTCATCGGACCATTTAATGAAGTTTTGAATAACATTTAATATTGCGATTTTCTGATGAAAGTGTGTTGATAGGTTAAAGTTGTGGATGATATGAGGTTTAAAGCTGTAACTAAAGTTAGGTAGGGGCATGTGAGTGTCTCCTGTATAAAATCTCAGTAACCAGGTTTCCGCTCTGGGGACAACTGCCCTGGGAGTTTCTCAATGCTGATGACCGAGGAAGAGGATATGCCTTTTTGGTCACCGAGTACCTTGGACTGGTTTGCGTATGGAGATTGGCCACACAAAGGTATCTAAGAAATGCAGTCAGGATTCAACTAAAGACGAATAAAAGATAAAAACACAGACAAGAGAGGGGTGTTTGTGAAGGGGGTGGGTGGATGCGAACGCCAAAATATTTACGCCAAAGGCCAACAGCTTGAAACTTTCTGGGGGAGGACTAGAATAGGGTGCGGTGGGGTAAAAACAGGGTGGAAGTGGAAGAGGGGAGGGGGTGAAAATTTTCGTTTTTGGGTAGTGGGTGGGGAGCTCTGCCATCTAGCCGGCGGTTATGAGCCGGGAGGCGGAGCGGAATCGGTCTTTGTCATATTCTGATTAGACTGAATACAATATGATTAAAACAAAACAAAAAACCGCTTGAAACTAGACTTCGCCCTTGTGTAACGAAGGAAAGAGATAATTGCGCTCATGCTGGATACCTATCGATGTGCTTCACCCTGGCGCATTTGATCCTCTCCGATGCCGTAGAGTGTGCTCAATCAAGTCGATGGCACCTGCCCCACGATAACATGCAGCACTGCGTCACGACAATGGGCCTTCGTAGGTTCCTAAACTGGCAGAGAGAGGTACTTGGTGCATTCTATATAGGCATATCGCTCTCTCCAAAATAATACCTAATAGCCGGAGAGTCTCCACACAGTCCGTACGCCCTGTAGATCGCTTAACACGGACTGTGTGGAGCAGCTGATAAGTGGCCAACTAATTATCCACTCATCAAAGAAATGTTGAAATGTGGCTGAAATTTGTGAGGAAATTCAATATTCTGCTTTGATATAGAAATACCAACATAATGATTATCTGTAAGAGTTGAACCCAAGGTAGTGGGAGTGTTGCTGGTGGCCATGGTCTTGGTGCGGCCTGCAGGCAGGCACATATCTGCAAACACTCAATGTATAAATACACCCAATTTGAACTTGCTAGCTTATTACAGCTTCCCTGGCCCACAAGTTAGCTCCCATCATCACTTTGATGTTTGGTTGATTTATTTCATGCTGTGGGTAAGCGGAACCTTTCGTACGTTTAGAAGTGAATGTTATTGGTGATGCAGCCGAAGTTACGCTAAAGCTAACTACGGGAGCGACCCGCAGAGCCGCACTAATGCAGCAGAGCCACACCCTAACATGACCACCTGCATCACAACCTTCTCCAATCATCTTTGAGAAACCTCTCGAAGAAACAAAACACCCTGATCAAAAAACCAAACATGCCCCCGCGACGTCTCTCTATCAGCCAAACAAAAAGAAAACAATGGAGGTTCCCGTTTCGCCGCCACGACTGAGAAACAAACAAACAAACAAACAAACAAACAAACAAACAAAATGCTTTCTCCAAAAAGAAAATGAAACTTGTATCTCACACCTTCTTCAATCTCGCTTTCCTTTTCCCCTTTGGCTGCCCGCCTATTGCCTTCCAATACTGCTTCACTGTCTCTTTTGCTTTTGTCATATTCTCCTCTGGCTCCCATATGTTATCCTTCTTGTCCCATCCTTCCCATGTCACTTCATATTCCCAACCGGTTCCATCAGAGCTTGCCCGGTGATTTGCGATCGATTCGACGACATAACCTGTGCCCGCACGGCTTGTCCGTACCGGCGGAGGCGGCGGACGCCAAGCAACCCTAGAGATGTCCGTGCGGTCAACCTTGAGCCTGCTGACGTTAACAGTATCATGTATCGTCATGTCGTTTGGAAGATTTAGTTCGATGGCATTTCCGCGTATTCGGAGGATCTCGTATGGGCCAATGTAACGATGTACCAGTTTGCGGCGCATAGGGTTGACGTTGGCGTATGTGATTGGCAGATCCTTCATATCTAAAAATACCTTCGCACCGGGGGTGATAGCAGGGTCAATTGGGCGTCGCGATTTATTAGCCTCAGCCGTCTGTTCATCCTGAGCATTGCGGAGTTCGTCTCTGGCGACTCCCAAAATACGTTGCAATCGTTCGATGAATTTATGGCCTTGTAAGGTTTTTGCCGATTCATTGGCCTGCGGTCGTTGGAGGTCTGCAATTAAGTCTAGCTGCAAAGACGGCGTATAACCAAGGTCAAGTTCAAAAGCCACCTGCTTCGTCGAACGGTGTACGGAGGAATTGTAAGCATACTCCGCCAGAGAAAGGTAATCGTCTCAATTTGTCTAATCGTGAGTTGTGAAGCCATGTAAATAACGCACGACCGTCTTGTTCGAGTTCTCAAAGAGTCCATCCGTTTCTGGCTGGAACGCCGTAGACATGAGCAGCTTCGTCTGCAGAATCCTCGCAACGTCTCTCCATTAGTCCGCTGTGAAACGAACATCGCGGTCTGATACAACCTCTTGTGGCACACCATGTAGGCGGACAATATCGTCGATGAATATGCGTGCAAAGGCCGGCGCGTCAATCGTTTTCTCACAGGCTCGCCAATGTGCTCCCTTGGTCAAGTGGTCAACAAATGTTACAATGCAATCATGGCCATTTGCTGAGATCAGCAGGTCAGTTATAAAGTCGATGCCAATTCTTTGCCAACGGCCTTTGGCTATAGAAAGTGGTTGCAGGAGGCTCATGGGTTTCCCGCTCCGGTGGTTGGTTCGATGGCATGAGTCGCAGCCCGCAACGTATCGCTGCGTGTCTCGCCACATTTTCCTCCAGAAATATCTGTCTTTCATGCGTAAGTATGTTCGATCCGCACCGAAGTGTCCCCCCGCTGGTGTGTCATGGGCCTCATGTAGGATTCGTCGTCGCATCGTTGTTGGAATACATAGCCGCCCCCACTTAGCATTGTTCTTTGCCTCTCCTTCGTCCTCCTTCTGTTTTGCCATTGTTTCTTCTTCTCCTTCTTCTTCCCTGCCCTTGCGTTTTTTTCCACCTCTGTCTTTTCTAAGTCACCACGTAACCACAGTAGGCCATTCTCTTCCAAATAGAACCGTTGTGCTGACACCCATAATTTGCGCTCCTTGCTCGATGCAGTGGGCGGTGGGGGGCGCTGATTCGGGTTGGCCAAGAAATGTGCAATAGGCCCGAACCATTCGTCCTCAATTATGCCCGCCTTGATATCATCAACCCATTCTCCGGCCGCCGTAACTTCAAGTGCCATCAGATCACAATGCTCCTGTCGGAAATCCGGGCAGCGAGACAATGCGTCCGCGACCTGATTTTTACGCCCGGGATGTGCTTGACCTCCCAGTCGAAGCTCTGGAGGACCGTCAGGATATCCATCTGACGTACAGTGAGGTGTTGTTGTGTGAGTATCCAACACAGAGTTGCGTGGTCAGTGTGTACCAAAAATGGCTGCTCGGCTCCGTGTAGGTTAAATTTCCAGTATAATACCGCATCTTGGATACCTAACAGTTCTCTGTCGTATGCCGGGTATCGCGTCTCCGCATCATGTAATTTTCGGCTGAAATATCCCAGTATCTTTTCTTCCTTGTCTTGCACCTGGGAGAGCACCGCACCTAGCGCATATTGGCTGGCATCGACATGCAGGCAATATTTTGCTTTGAGGTCCGGTAGAGCAAGGACAGGGGCATTGCAGAGTGCCTTCTTGAGGGTGTTGAAAGCATGCTGGCATTCCCTATCCCAGGCGAATGGAGAGCAAATAACCTTCCTCGGCTCTCCGCGTCGCCGCCCAACGTCACCTTTACCTTTCGGAGGGGTGGCAATGGCGTACAACGGTATGGCGATGTGAGCATAATGTTCGATGAATTTCCTATAGTAACTGGTGAGGCCCAGGAAGCCTCTGACGTCTTTACTGTTTTCAGGTGGGGGCCAATCCATGACCGCACGGGTTTTATGTTCCTGGGCGTGGATGCCATCCTTGTCAATATCAAAACCACAGAAGTCGACTTTCTGACGCGCCCAGGCGCATTTTGCACGTTTGGCCTGGAGACCATGTTCCGCTAGCAAGGTCAGCACTTCGCGGACATGTACCACGTGTTCTGCCAGGGTACGGCTGTGAATCATAATATCGTCAAGGTATACGACGATAAACTTTCGTTTCATTGGCTCTAGAATGCCGTTCATCATACGCATGAACTGACTCGGTGCGTTTGCCAGGCCAAACGGAAGGACTCGCCACTCGTATAAGCCAAACTTAGTGGTGAAGGCCGTCTTTTGTCGATCGGCTGCTGCGATACGAATTTGTTGATAGCCAGCTGCCAAGTCCAATTTAGTGAACCAGCAGGAGCCATGCATGGAGTTGAGTAAATCCTCGATGTGTGGGAGAGGATAACGGTCCTTGACGGTTATGGCATATACTGCGTGATAATCGATGCACATACGCAACGTACCGTCGGGCTTTGGCACATATAATACTGGTGAGCCGAAATTGCTTTGAGAGGGCTGAATCCAACCGCAGCGAATTGCCTTGTCTATCTGCCTCCAAAGCTCCTCTTCTTCGCGTGGAGAGATGCGATATGGTGAGCAGAACGGTATTTTGCCATTTGGGTCCGTTTTAATTTCGAAATTGGCCTGCCTTCCTTTCTGCGAATTTGCATAAGTTGGTTCGCCAAAGAGGCCCTGGAATGCTGCCAACATTTGTTGAAACTCTCCTGGTGGCTCGTCCGTGAGGTTGGTGTCGCCATCTCCGTGATGGTGCACTTTGATCAAAAAGGCCCGCTGCAACAGGCGGGCCGATACGTTTTTGAGTTCCGCCTTCCGTATGATGTGTATGCCTATGAATTTCACCTGCTCCACTATACTTTCGTCGACGTCCAAGGGGCGCAAGCCCGGTAGATAGTGTATTCGGCCATCCTCTCTTTCCTCCCAGAGGTTATCGGCTATCCACATTTTGTTGCTGTCATGGTCGATATGATAACGGCGATTTATGTCCCGCATCCATCTTTTGCCTAGTACAATATCAAAGCCCTTGACGTCATAGACCGTAAAATCTGCCTCATAGACGGATGGCGAACCAAGTCGTAGTTTCAGTTTGACCCGTTGGCGTTGTTCTATGCTATCCTCTGCGTTGACATTGGCAGTCTCCATGATCATCCATCCCGCATCTTTTGAATTTAGAGAGGCCCCTTGACGTCTCAGCTCATCAAGAAACTTCCGACCGACGTAATTTTCCGACGCACCATCGTCCTTCACAGCTCTTGCCTTTCTGCTGCTCCACCATCCCCGCTCTGTTTGGTATCGTATTTTGCTATTATATCTTAGCAGATCGACCACTGCATTGTCTAGTTTACTGACTTTCAAGTGATGGTAACGGGTGAAAAACTTGAATTGACTATCCCGCACATGCTTGCCACCCTTTTTTGACGATACCGTACATGATGGTGTTTTTATGGGAGGTATAGCCGCAGCTACTGACCTCCTTTGACTTTTCCCACCTCAGAGTCCAAATCTGAAAGACTCTCTAACTCGCTTTCCACCTCACTATCCGTCCCCTGTTTGACCTCTTTCTCCTCGGCAAGCCGTCCACTCTCTTTTCGACCGGTCGTTGCACCTCCCCCACTTTTTTTGTCCTTGCGCGGGCGGCCAGACTTAGCTTTCGGGGCATCTTTGCTGACCAAAGCTTGCTCGAGTACCTTCTTCATCAAGTCGCGGTTTGGGCAGTTGCGAGAGATATGGCCCATCTGACCGCAATTGTAACAGGTTAAACCATCGTCTTTGGCCTTGCCAGTTGTGCCAGTTTTATCACTTTTCTTGGATTCTATTTTTTTGGCTGAGGCTTTCGTACTTGTATTAGAGTTCGCATTGGAGCCATTTGCATGTTGAGATTTGTTGAGAGATGTGTCCAATGCAGCAAGGTGCTCCATGCGCTGCTCAAGGGTTGGAGTACTATCGTGCATGCCAATATACCGAACTAAGTCTTTGTAAACTCCCTGGTTGCCCTTTTCAATCTTGTACCCATATGCGTCGGCTAACATTTCGGCTGGCATCGGCTGGTGCGGATCCAACTTCGAACGGAGGCGTCAGAAATGCTCGTTAAACTCTGTGACCCGTTCTCCCTTCTTGAGGCTCAGCTCCTCCCGTTCTCGTTTGACTAGGTCCAAGGCGTTGGACGGAATATACTTAGCTTTCAATTCCGTGCAACAGGTGGACCATTCGATGGGCGTATTTATCGGGAAACGATTCATGGCCCAGGTCGCTCTGTCACCTTTCAGCTGTAGCACTGCTTGCTTTCCCCAACCCGCAGTGCCGACCCACCCGATGCCTTGCGCAGCATTCTTGAAGTGACGTTCCAAAGCGAACAGAAAGGCAGTGATATCATCCAGGGTTCGTTTGCCATCATACGTCGGAAGGTTAGACGACTTAACGGAGAAGCCACGACTTCCTGACGGGCCAGGGGTCGGTTCGGAGAAGGTATTGGGCGCCGGAGTCGCATTTACTTGGTTAGTCGTAAGTCGTTGAATGACACGCTCGAACGCTCGCAACTCGGATTCCAGCCTGCATTTCTCGGAGGAGAGACTTTTGACTTGGTGTAGCAGCATATCTGTTTCTAGCCGGAGCTGGGCGACAGCGGTGTGGTCGGCGGTGTGCTCCGGTTCCGACTTGCACTTCTCCAGCCGCCACTCCAACTTGGCAGAGCGACGCTTCTCGATCCGGAGCTCTTCCTCCAGCTCGTCTATTTCTTGGTGAGCTGCCACCAACTCCTTGTTCGGGCCTTGGACAGGCTCAGCAGCCTCCAACTCTTTGACTTTAGCGGCTAAGCTTTCGTTGAGTTCGCAAACATTGCAGAATTTTTTGGCTTGTTCAAGACTCTCCGAGAGGCCAGCATCGATGATCTCTAGCTGAACATCCTCCGTAGCTTTGATCCAGTTGATTGCTTGGTCAGATAAGTGCCCTGGGCTGTCGTCGATGATCTTCTTTCGTTCCATAACGTAGTCTGCCGTGCGAAGTTCTGCAGGTTCGAAGCCTGCGGTGGCCAAGGTAGCGAACTTGCTGCTAAACCTAATTGATTCGGCCTGGTCGATTCTGTCCTTAAAACTGACATCCTGCGCGTCGTGTGCGTCGTGTGTAGCAGGAATGGTCGCGAAGTCGGAGGACGCATGTAAAGCCTCCGAACCACCGGCATTCCACTGGTTCGTGGGTAAACCGGGTGAATCAACCATCATGCGTTGTTTTCGATCGCTTCTGATACTTATGAGGTCGTCAGAAGTCGAGTGTTGCTACCAATGTGGGTAAGCGGAACCTTTCGTACATTTAGAAGTGAATGTTATTCCTGATTCAGCCGAAGTCGCACTAAAGCTAACTACGGGAGCGATCCGCAGAGCCGCACTAATGCAGCAGAGCCGCACCCTAACATGACCACCTGCACATGCCCTGATATTAATAATTGTAACTTGATAATTAGCCGCATCATACAGTTCGGCTGTAGATGGACAAGAAACTCACATCCAACACCACCACCAGGTTGTCATAACAAAGGCGAAGTGGATGAAAGGAAGAGTAAAAGGGATAACCGGACAACTCGGACTAGAACCAAACAATGCAAAACAAGTCCAATTAGCTGCGGTTCAGTCGGTGGCCCTATATGGGTCAGAATTGCGGTGGGACAATCAATTTGGACACAAACATGAACTCCAGAAACTGATTAATGAATCGGCAACAAGAGTCACTGGAATATTCAAGTTGACACCAATGGTTTTGCTACTCCAGGAAGCTGGACTAGACAAGCCATTTTGCTACTCAACAACAGGAGAAGATGATTTGCCAAAGAACTAGCCGAAATGCCAAACCAAGCGGGAGGAGGGGTGCTGCTCAAGGGAGAAGCGAAGTTGGCAACACGGCTGAGAAAAGACATCAGGGTTGAAGGGAAGAGAGAAACAAACTTTCTACAGAAGTACTGAGGAGAAGCATATGTAAAAGTCTACATCCTGAGAAAGAAGGAAGTGCTTAAGGCCACTCATACAACAAGCAAAGGCCTCATTGTTTGGATAGACAGATTCGGACTAGAAGCTGAAAGAGTGGGGTGTGCTCTGGTATGAATGGAAAGAGAAGGATAGGATGAAGAATGGCATTACTTAGGAAGGAAAAATAAGGTGTTCAACACTGATGTCAAGGGTTTGTGGCTTAGGTATCAAGGGTTCAGGGCTCATGACTCTACAGGTTATAAAACCTAATGCCAGAAAGGCTAAAGGATTAAGAATAGCCTGTAGCTGAGGAGACAAGGACTGTATGCCACAGACTCGATCCAGAATAACCGAGTGTGAAAGAAGTGAAAGCCGAAACTAATTCATTGCTTTATAGACTACAGAACAAGTAAAAAAAGAAAATTATCCTCTGCCGAACGCCTAGTTTATATACTGTAGTTCACTCGTGCCATATTACATCCAAATTTCTGCTTGCTTTGTACACCACTTTCATAGAATTTGGTCGATTCCTGTGCTACCTGATTTCATTCTCGAATGAGACTTGATTGTATTGTTGTCATGCTTCAGCCATTGTTCAAAACCTGATATTATACTCGATGTACTTTAGCCTCTGTATGAAACCTGATTTCTTTCTTGATCTGCATTAGTCTTTGAATTCTTCACCAATTATCACTCTACCACCGATACTCACTCAGCACAACTATGAAAGTAGTTCCCACTCTCCAACGCTGAATACCTATGAGGTTCATGACCCGGGCTTGCCAGGTTGTTCGGTGTAAAAGTTGTGTATAGCTTTAAGTCCATCCATGTTGGCTGCCAGCTGCCAGCTGTGCTCGTCGTACCCATTCCACTTTACGAGATATTGTAGTTGCTTTCGCAACAGCCTGGAATTGTCCACTGGTTCGAATTTCTACTTCTCCTATCCATCAACTATCACTGATGGTACGGGTTTTAGTTTGTTTAGTGGAAGCAGGTCCTGAGCAGCCAATTCTGATTGAGATATTAGTCGAACATTGTGAATACATAGATGGCTTGGTAATTGAATCCGATAACCACAGGGGTTGATAATTTCAGTGACTTTGTATTGTACGATATGTTTCCAGTCGAGTTTCTTGCATGGTTGGGTTGTTGATATATTTTGGGTGTCCAACCATACTCTATCGCTGACTTTCAATAGTGTGCCAACCCTTCAAGACTTGTTGGTCTGTTCAGACTGTGTGGCCTGGGCTGTGTTCAATTCTGCCATGAATTTACTGAAAAGTTGCTCTATCTATTGGGCCATCTGCTGGATGTTGACTTTGCAAATATCGATAGGATCTTTGATTGGGTGCTGGCCAAAGGTCATTCGCGAATGAAAGCCGTAGTAGCCAAAAAATGTTGAGCAATTAGTTGTTTCCAAGGTATAATTGTTAGCTGCGAATTCCGCCAATAGTAACCACCATACCCAGTTGTCCTGCTAGTAATTGACAAAGTTTTGGAGATAATATTCTATTACTGTATTGACTCTTTCAGTTTTGCCATCAGTCTGGGTATGAAATGCGGTTGACAGTCCTCATTCGATTCCCAATCGTTCACAGATGTGTTTCGAGAATTCTGAGGCGAATTGCAGCCCTTGATCGGACACTATTGTATTGGGCAGTCTGTGCAGTCTGATCACTTCTTTAACATATATTTTTTCCCAGCTTCTTTCCATATATACTGTCAGTAAAGGGAACCAAATGTCGCATCTTGGTTAGGCAATTGACCAGTACCCATACAGCATTGAAACTTTCGCATCCTGGCAGTCTGACGATGATGTCCGTGCTCAAGTCCTTCCATGGTTACTCCAGTACTTGAAACAGTTATAACAAGCCATGAGTTATACTGTGTGTTGCCTTGCCCCATTGGCAGGTGTGGGAGTTTTTTACATAGTGATCTACGTCGTTTCTTATCAGGTTCCAGAAGTGGCTTCTGCCTAGCTGGTTGTCAGGTTTTGCTCCACCTTGGTGTTCCGTGACTGGAGAATCATGGCATTTGAGAATCCACTTGAGCTTGTCCTTGTCTAATGGTAGGATTTGAATTTCAGAGATTTCCAGCGACTGATCTTTATGCGTATATAGCCCTTTGCTACTGATGTATGCACAAACCTGACATATATTTTTTATCCAGTTCTATAATAGTTTGGAGCTTACAGAGTTGTTATCAACATTGACTGTTTCCACAAATGCTACGATGAACCCTTTGCATACCCTCTTGTCATAATTGTTCATTGTTAGCACGATTTGCTGTGTTTTTTCTGCCCCCCCCTTTGGAGGAATTTCTCCAGGCGTTCTTGTAAGTGCATTGGGTATTTGGCCTTGCTTTCCTGGCCAGTAAACTATTGTGATTTGAAACCTCGACAGAAATTTGGACCATCTGGTCTTCCTTAGATTCAACAGTTTCAATGTCATAAAGTACTCCAGGTTCTTGTGATAGGTAAGAATCTTAATTGGATATGCTGAACCTTTGCATATGGGTCTCCATTGTTCCAGGCTTTGACCATCGCTCCTAATTCTTGGCTGTGGATTTCATAATTTTCTTTGGCAGGCGAGTGTTTTTTCGAGAAAAAGGCCACTGGGTGTAGTACTCCTTGGTCATCATACTCAGAGAGGACCCCTGCAGATATATAACTTGAGGCATCAGTTTTGAAAAATATCTCTTTTTCATATTCAAAATGGAGTAGCACTGGCACCATTGTAAAGGCTGTTTTAAGTTCTGTAAATACCTTTTTTTGATCTGGTTCCCAGCAGAAAGGTACTAACTTTTTCATGAGCTTTGTTGGTGGTTGCAGTACCTTGCTATAATTCCATATGAACCATCAGTAAAAATCAGCAAAGCCTAGAAAGGCTTGGACTTCCTTGAGTTTCCCCAGTGCTTCCCAGATTGTGACTGCTTGGATTTTCTCTGGATCTATTTTGATTCCATTCATTCTGACAATGAATCCTAGATATTTCACTTCATTCTTATGAAACTTGTACTTCTCTACTTTTAGTTAGAGGCTGGCTTCCATGAGTGATATCAATACCGCTCAAACGTGCTCTTTATGTTTCTGTAGACTATTGTTATTAATGAGGATGTCGTCCAAAAAGGCCGTTCAGAATATATCCCACAAGGGGTGTAGAGAATTATTTAAAAATTCTTGAAACGATGCTGGCCCATTGGTAAGTCCAAAGGGCATAACTAAGAATTCAAAAAGTCCATATTGAGTTCTGAAAGCCATTGTCCATTTGTTTCCTTTGGCGATTCTAATCATATTATATGCGTTGTGGATGTCTAACGTGGGATAGTAACAGGCTTTGGCGAGTGTTAACATGGTTTCTTGAATCAGTGGAATGAGGTGTCCAATTGTTTTTGCTTCTTCATTTAACCCCTGATAGTCAACACAGACTCTCTGAACTCGTCCTGGCTTTGGAGAAATAAGTATCGGGGCTTCGCAGGGTGACGAAGATGATCAGATCAATCCCTTGGACAAGTTCTTCTCTATTCATTGTTTTAGGACTTGCAACGCTTCTTATAATAGGCTGTAAATAGGTCCAAATAGTGGTATAAAGCCCTTCTGTAATTTAATCTTGTGATTATAGGGTCAGTGTGGTGCTAGCGTTTCAGTGATTACCTTGCTGCACAGGGGTAGAAACTTGTTGTATTCCTTGGGGATGACTTCTTCAAGTGACCTTTCTTGTGGATCGTTTATTCCCAAGGCCTTTTTGATTTTATACAGTGTGATGGTGTGAACCTTGAGTTTCTCTCTTATTCTGCTCACGAAGGGTGATGCTGCTACTGTGTAGACGTCTAATCTTGGCCTTTCAGAATCTGCTGCTGTGGTTTCCATCTGATTGCCCCATACCCATACACTTGAATAATGTTCACAATACTGTTGACAGTAGCTGCTTTCGAAGTTGATTCTTCAGGCCTGGAATTTAACTTTTATTTTGTGAAATTGTAACCATGGCAATCCTAGTACAATCAGATAATACTCCAACTGTGGTACAAACACTGGTTGTTGCTCCTGATGTGATCGTATTCCTATATTGAATATGGCCATGGTTGTAATGGTTCCTAATTCAATGGGCCTGCTATCGATAACCTCTATTTCTTTTGACTTTTGTAATTTTTTCTCTTCTAATTGATGATGGCAAATACAATCTCCATCCACAAATGCTATTCCTGTGGCTCTGCCCTCAATGAAATGGTGCATATCGATCAACCTGTTTCCAATTTTCAGTGAACATTTTACAACATGATGCGTGCTTTCTATTGAAGACTCCTTAATTTCTGTACTACTAATCGAAACCTGTGAAATTCCAAAATGAGATTTAACAATTCAAGACACAGGAGATTCGTGCGCAGCGCAATAGCCATCCTTATAGCACCAGTTCAAACTTTTTCCAATTCGTCTTCCTTCTCCACTTCTTTCTCTTTTTCAGAATCCCTCAATGGTGTCACTTCCACCTGTCCTGAGGCTGCTTTCAACTTCCTTGGACATGATGCTGCGAAGTGCCTGCTATCTCCACAGTACTTTTACAGTCCCCCTTCCCATCAAAGCTTGCGATTATTCAGAGTAATTTTCTTTCCTTTGATCACCAAGAACTCTGTGGAAGTGGGGCCATGATATCCTGCCATGGTCTTTGCAGGAACAGTCTCTGGGGTCAGTGGGGTAGATGTACTGTTGTTCGAGGTTTCAGACTTCTTGTATCCCACTTTCTGTCTTCCCAATGTGTTTTCAGCAGTTCAAGCATTGATCTGTGAATCTCTTTTTGAGTGGATTTTGACAAATTCTGTAATGTCATCTGAAATGTCACAATGTTGTAGTGAATTTTTCGATTCTTTGGATCAGCCTTGTCTTGGCATGTTTACTGGGACCGCTTCGTCTCAGTCGACATCTGGCACTCGTCATTGAAATAATGTGTAATACTGAGAGAATTCTCTGTCTTTTTGTGAAAGCTTAAGGAGTTTTTTATTGGCGGTGGCTGGTATGTCTTGATCTCCCAACCCTAGCTGTAATTAGACCAACAGTTTTCCCAATAATGGGAGGTCAAGGTTACCAGTCACTTTGCTAATGTATGGCTGAATTTGATTCAATGCCACGTCTTCCAGTCGGTTTATTGCATATCGTATCTTGGATTGCTCATCGAACAATCGTATTGATTCATTTGCAATTTTCATTGCTATTTGCTCTATCCATCCTCAGAGTCCTCTCATGTCTGTTCCTGAAAATCGGGGAATTTTGCTGCCTTTGTGTATTCTGCCTCCACCATTGCCATTACCTTCTCCTGTGCCTGCTGGTACCAGAATTCTTTTGACCTGATCCTGATATTTGTCTCTTTCTTCTCGTACTATACTGAGCTGATCCTGCACATCGTCGAGATCTTGCTTCAGTTCTTCTGTGCCTGTTGGTGTTTGGTTTTCCAATTGTTGTTCTAGATCTGTGATCTTGGCCTGCAGGTCTCGATGTGTGCAGACAGGCACTCATGTTTCCAAGTCCTTGACTATTTGTTGCGTTAATACCAGCTCTTGATTTGTGCACTCATTGTTTGTTAGGAGATTATTTCCATCCTCCACAGGGCAGAATTCCTTGTTGCATTATAACAATGGTTTTTACCTGGGTGATTATTTGTTCGTTTAGTTGGCTTACTCAATTTTCAACTTTGGATGGACGTGTCTGTCATAGTTGGCTTAAGGTATTTTTCATTGCATTTGCCAGTTCCAGGGCTTGTCCTAGGTCCAGCTTGGTATAATCCACCAGTATCTGTGTCCCCATTATTTCTTGACTTATTCTGGAAAGCTCTATATACTGAGCTGCTTGTGCTGAGGAGCAGCTATCCATCTTTGCAATTTTTGAATAGTGATTGATATGGATATATGTTGATCCTCCAGCCGAAAGTGTGTGCTATTTCAAGGAACTCATCACAGATATTCCTCCAGGTGTTGCTTGTCCAGTATATCCAGTAATCGTGTTCACATGGAATTTCACACTAGATATACTAATTGGGATTCCAGCATCTTAATGCCTGATGGCGAATTGCTGTTGATCTTTTTTGCTAACGAAATATTACTCTTCGATTGCCCCAATGTTGGCCGAAATAGTGTATCTGCTTGCCTTTGGGCTATGTACCATGGCAATCAGGATTTGAGGTCGATCATCCAAAATAAGCAGAGTATACAGTCTTGTTCCTTAAGGCAATTGAAAAAAGTATTGACTTCCTCTTTACTGCAGTTATAGTTAGATGCTACAGCCCAATCCTGAATTGCTCCACAGTTGCAGTGGATGGTTGGGTTTGGGTAATTGTGATCTAGATCTCCTTCTGCTTGTGAACAATAACAAAAATAAATACTGTCGCAGGTCCTTTTGTCCTCATTAATGTATTTAGAAGTGGCACTGGTTGCCCAAAATATTTTGGTTTGTAGGTCTTCGAAAGGTCTACAAGCAAGATCTTCATATGTGTTTTCCATAGAATTGAATGACCAAATTTTTTTTGAAAGTGCTTGCTGATTTGAAAACTTTGCAGGAAGTGTAGCAATTGCAATGACAGTAATAGCAGTCTAAATGGTGAGGATAACAGCACATAAAACAAAAATACAACTGGTAGAATAGGTTGTCGACTCATTCTTCTGTCAATGGTTTGTGGCACAGGTATCGAGGGTTCAGGGCTTGGGGCTCTAGGGGTTACAAAACCGAAAGCTGGAAAGGCTACAGTATTGAGGATAGCCTGTAGCTGAGGAGACAAAGACTGTATGCAAGAGACGTGATTCAGAATCACCGAGTATGACAGAAGTAAAAGCCAAAGCTAATTGATTGCTTTATAGATGAGAGAACAAGTGAAAAAAGAAACCTATCCTCTGCCGAACACCAGGTTCATATTCAGTAATTTACTCATTCCGTATTATATCTGAACTCCTGCTTTCATTGTAAACCACTTTCATATGATTCTATTGTTTCCCAGGAAATCTGATTCCATTCTTGTTGGGTTTTAGTCTTCTGTCAAAATCTGATTGTATTCTCATCATACTTTAGCCTCTGTGCGAAACCAGATTTGATTCTGGTTCTGTATTATCTGTTGTATCATTTACCGATAATCACTTCTCCACCAATTCTTACTCAGCACAACTGTGACAGCTGAAGTATACACCATCGAAAGGGGCCTATGGGGAGTAGCAGAAATATCATCCAGAACAGATGACTTGAAGGTCATCATTGTGTCAGACTCAGTCACTGCAATACAGCGAGTACCAAATCATAAGCTACCTCCCTGACAACCCATGGCAAAAAACACAATTCAATGGAACAACAATATCGTGGCAATTGAAGCAGAAGTTGAGTACCAGTAGATACTGTAACACAAAGGAGTTGAAGGAAACAAAAGAGCCGATGAACAAGCGAAGGCAGCTGCAGAAAGAGTGGAAGGTATGCTGAAACTTGCAAAGGGATATAAGGGATGGTCAATGGCAAAAGTGCCAAGAAGAGTCACAGAAGCCAAGTGGGCTGAAACGGAAAAATGGTGAAACACAAAGTTCAACAGCAGAAAGGGGGGATATAGATTAAGCAAAAAGAGGAGGATAAGTAAGCTGTTAGGCGGAGCCAAGAAGAGCATCATGGGAAGGTTCCTCCAGCAACAAGTGGGACACACTGATAGGAGTTTACCTGGAATGCATAAAAAAAAAGGAAAGCACAGAGTTCTGGTGGTGCAGACGCTCAACACAAACAGTTGACCACTTGTTCAAGTAATACAAGAAGTGGAGGCGGCAACAGGATACTTTGTGGGAGAAGTTAAAGAAGAAGTGTAAGATGAAGAAGAGAGGCAAAGAATCAATGGTGCAGGTTTTTGACACAGAAGAAGCAGAAATGGCAATGTTGAAGTTTTCAACAGCTACAGATGTCAGAAGAGTTACACAGGCTGAGGCTTAGGGAGGGCACAGGCAGGCAGAGAATGAGGAGGGTGGACAGATGTATTCAGTTCAGTGAGAAGGCGAAAAGAATACAGGGACGACATAACTTTGCTTAAAGAGACAATATGGGACACCGGACAGTCACACTTGTGAAGTATCGAGGAAAAGGCTTAGAATATGTTATGGCTGCAAGCGGCCGAATACAGTATGATTCAAAGAAAAAAATACAGTCAGACTAAGCGATCTACAGGGTGTATGAACTGTGTGGAGACTTTCCGCATGCAATTATAATAGAGGGTATTGCCAGAAAATACATTTCTCAATAGAGTTCTATTGTAGAAGAAGTATTTTACAGCCACAAGTTATTGAGCCTAGTTGTACCTTGAGCTAGACAATTGTATAGAAATTCAACTGGGCAAATGCCTAGTGTTTCCCGAAGCGCCAACAAACAGTATACTGGACTTTTATTTCATTTTGATGGGAGGAATAGTCATCAACATAACTGAGTATCTGTACATTGTTCTACATTTCCAACAGAACCAGCACTCAGTAGTCACACTGCATGGCACTGAAATTCTCACTGCGGCTCATCGCTTTCTCAAAGTTCAAGACAGTAAGATACAAGATTGAAGCTGATGTGCTTGCTAAAGATTTAGTTTGTTTCCAAGTCTTTGGATGGTGATCCTCGTATATTATTATTTATATAGAATTACATACAAGCATTTCAACACTGCATATGTGTTATTTGAATTAAGTTAGTCAAAAGAGAAAGTTCAGTACAACACAACCAAGTAGTGATGGACATTTTGGTAGCTACTGATATTGGGCAGTTCTCTCTAAAGTGAGTGGAGATGGGAGATTCTGTGAGGATCTTTGGTTTGGTGGTCTCTCTTTTTGGTTCTTATGTTTTTATTAATCTTTTTATAGTATATTGTTTAACTTTCTTTTGTCAGAGAGACTAACAGGTAGTAGTGGCAGAGATTTGCCATCCAGACAGCTTGCCCAGATATGCCGTGGATTTGGGGTCTGTCATACTGCCAATAGCGTGAATACAGACAGCATAATACCAACACAAAGACTGCTGATTGCTCCAACTTGATATTGCACTCTCAGACATGCATTGGACGAAGACCGTACAAGTATTCTCTTGTAGATGGTGGAAGCAGTTGAGAAGGTGCTGCTGGAGGCGGTGCTGGCTAGATGTCGCTAGGGGTTTTCCCTTATCATACGAATGAGGTACATCAGGCTTCGTCTCCCAGGCTCACCCATGACGACTTGTCTCAAATGGCTGAGGATACACCCCTGAGGATGTCTAATGATGAGTGAGCAGAAAGCCCAACATAGCCAGGTGAAATTCCCATAATATTCTAAGCTCCAATACTATGTCTTAGCAGAGTGGGCTGGCCAACCCATGTGGAAACAATACGCATACCGATCTGACAGTAACTGAGGGGTAGATCTTTTGGTGCTTGCCAAGGCATGGGACACACCAAACCATACTGCCGAAGCCAAGTATCAGTCTTGCAGGGATCCCAGTGTCAGCTGTGTGTTATCAATCAGACCAGTGTTACTTCATATCAAACAAATACTGGGATATAAACTATATTTGGGCCTGTTCGCAGCCTCCTGAGATAGTTGGATGAACGATATCATCTTAGTATGCAGGACTTTGCTATCTCTTGAGTGAAATAATCAAAGGAGATAAAGCTAACTATGCCCCAGTAGTTAATTCTACCTAAAAAATAAGTGTTCAGATGTGGACTGTCGAACCCCAGCTATGTTGCATTTGCGATGCATTGACTGAGGGAGCGCACCCCCTACGGGGAACACGGATAAGATCCGATGACCCTAGGCATGTGGCAAAGTATAGGTTGGCTGCTCACAAAATCTTTGACCACTATTCTGCTCATAAAGAGGAAAGATAACCAATATGAAGTACTCGTCTGATATGTTCATCAGCAATGTCACCATCAATGCAGGATAATCTTTGTGATACCAGGTAGGGGCTTACATAACCATACGTTGTGAAACGGAACTCTCCGCAACGAACTACTGAGATGGGCTCTATCGCAATGATTGGTTGTTAAGCGAACACCCACCTCAGTTGATTAGGTATTATTGAGATAGTACCATACACACACATCATAGGTTACAGTGAAGTACCATCATGCCTCACTAGAGGTACCTGAGACGCGAAAATGCTCACCTATAAAAGACCACCTAAACCTCTGAGTTAAGAAACGATCAAGCTGTAGCAGAAATCCACAGTCTGAACACAAACAGCGCAAAACCACCTGAAATATTATTAAGTTTATATGTTAAGAATATATATTATACATGTCCCAATACACTCGTAAAGACATTCACATTCTCAACGCCTATTACCTTCATCAATACTGCAAAACCGATGTGTATTATACCTTCATGCATTCTTACCTGCAATATCAGAATCCTGTGCAAGATTACATCCACCTTCTTGATACAGGTGAGTTACCATTGCATGACTCCCTGGACAAGTCTTTCGAAGACTACCTGTGAGATACCTATGACTTGTAGGGTAGCGGCTGTGCTCTGCAAATGCCCGTGTATCACCGCATACATCAACAGATAAGACAAACCACTATTCAGATTCACTTCTTCCACTACGTCCTAGTTATTAAGTTCAGACTATATCACGATCAAGTATATTGATACCGGTCTGCATCTACTCATGCAGAAGCACCCCCATAACAGATATGGCGCTGGCTGGAGGTAGCGCTGAGAGGTTTTAGAAATGATTCAAATGCACTTCAAAATAGGAGTCAGCCAGAGGCAGTGTAGGCTTGAGACAGTGTGTGAAATAATTCAATAGTAGAATGCTCATATGATAGCGACCAGTATGAGGCTAAAAATGAGGAGCTTTATTTCGAAAAGGGTTGGTAGGGGGTATCCTAGTGAGATGATAGTTGAATAGCGCTAAAATTGAGAAAACAAAGAGAGAAAAAGGAAAGAAATGAGATAATAATTGGTTGCATGTCCCCAGCATCCATTTAAAGTCTGAACCCCAGGTGATGGTGGAATACAGAGCCTCAACATCTCTAGTACAGCATAATTCCACTATTTTCATTTTAATCAAAATTATCCATAGATATATGGCTGCTGAGAAGTTTAATAGGTTTCCCAATACTAATTTCCTAGAATTGAATCCAATTATGCTCTAAATTGGCAAAAGCCTATTCTGTCTTTCAAGGTTATTGTACTTCCAAAGGTTATCACACTTCTAGGTGATCATACTTTTGAAGGTTAGCATACTTTTGAAGGTTATAGTACTTCTGAAGATTATTAGTCCTCTTGCAACATGTAAGGGCGAGTACAGGCTGGTAAGGCTCCGTACGGGCTGGTATGTCAATTGGGGTCGGTACGGTTGCAAACGAGAATAAGTGATTTAGTATGATTGTGTATATGTAAGATAATCGCTACCGTACGATGGCAGCCGTGCAGAGTCTACTTAAGGTTGGTGCTTACTCAGCCTCGGCTCTGAGCCTTGCCGGCAGCCGCAACCCTAACCACTAAGGCCTGACCTCTGCCGTTACATCATCCTCCTCTCTCGGCGCAGACCTCCTGGGCTGCTAAATATATATACATGAAGAAGAAGTAAGATCCAGGTTCGTGCACCTTTGTATAGGCCTCGCACGTCATCATAAGTCCCACAACCGATCAGAGAGCCAATCAGGCAACCTCACGGTGGATTCGGTGCACGGGGAAATCCATCTCCAGTGGTAGGTGGTTAAACCCATGCCGACGCCATTTGTACCGGGCCGAAATCCATAAGAAGAGAAGAATCAAGAAAGGGGAAAACTCAAAAGCGCCAATTTCGGCCAAATTCCTCCAAATCCTCCAAATCCTTCGTGGTTTTCCAATTACCTCCGGGGTTTATCCGGATTCTCCCGATGGAACCCGTCGACTAGCTCTTGAGCATTCTCGAGGTTTTCTGCGGGCTCCCAGCTCGTTCGGATGTAGTTGTAGCCTGCCCACTGAACTAAGTAGTGGAGACGTCGATAACATCGTTTTGAGTCAAGGATTCGTTCGACCTCCCATTCGTCAGAATCGTCGACTATTGTCGGCTGAGGCTCTGACGGCGGCTTGCCGGCGAATGGGGGCGTGTATGGGTCGAGCAGAGAAACGTGGAAGACGTCATGAATTCGCATCGTTCTCGGAAGGTCTAGTTTGTAAGCATTCTATTGATACCTTACTCACCGTATATGGGCCTGCTCTCTTATAGTCCAGTTTCTTAGACGGCCTCGTCGTACGGATGTTCTCGTCGATAGCCAACTTTATCTCCGACCTCGAAGGTGACTCTTTGCGCTGGCGTACTTGGCTTGCGCGCTTGAGCTTCCAGTATATTTTCGCGAGCTTTTGGTGTGTCTCAGCTAGTGCTGCGGTCATCGCGTCTGCTTGAATCTCCGTCCTCATGTTAGAAGGGGTCTTCGGAGCCTTGAACTGCAGGGACGGATGGTAGTTGTAATTGGCCCAGAAAGGAGTCATCCTCGTCGAGTGGTGCACAGAGTTGTTGTATGCGAACTCGGCCAATGGGAGAGCTCAACCCAGTTATCCTGCTCGTAGTTGCAAAAGGCTCGGAGGTATTGCTCCATCGTCTGATTTTGCCTCTCCGTCTGGCCATCCGTCTGTGGGTGGAAGGCTGTCGAGAGTCGTGGTCAGTACTCATATGGGAACATACCCTCGTCCAGAATCGGCTCGTAAATTGGCCTCCTCGATTGGTGACGATGTTGTCGGCACACCATGCTTGCAAATGACATGCTCGAAGAAGAGTGGCCAGTTGCGGTGAATCAACGTCCTTTCGGCATGGCAGGTAGATGGCCATTTTCGTTAGCCGATCGACAATGACTAAGATTCCGGTGTACTCGGATGCAGTTGATTCGGCATCAGTGACAAAGTCCATCGTGACGCCTTCCCAGGGTCGTTTCGGGGGTCCAAGGGCATCATTGTGCCATGTCGAGCGTGCCGTGGGGCCTTGACGCGGTGGCAAACTTCGCAGCCGCTGATGTACTTCCTTATGTGCGTGTCCATCGCGGGCCAATAGAAGTCCCTAGAACTAGTTCAGCGGTCTTAAGAGCTCCGAAATGACCTGATTCGGGGTTGTCATGAAAGAGACTTATCACTCTAGTGCGAAGCATTTCGTCTGCAGGAACGTATATCCTCCCTTCGAAGTCAGAGCTCCTGCGACGACCTTCCATTGGTTCTCATCTTCGGGGTGTTTGACATGGGCGAGTCGACTATCTTCGCGTTCACGTCGATTGCCAATGTGTCGAAGACAAGGCCTTCTGAATCGCCGGTAGGAGATCATCGTACGGTTCAACTTCAGGTGTAATGGCCCTCACTGCCAGGGTTGCCAAGAGTCGGCCAATGGGCTTCTCGTAGCCTTGCTCGTAGTCGGGCCGTTGACGGCGTCGGCGGGTTTTGACGCCTTCCAAATGTTCGATGCTGAAGTCGTACGCCCGGAGAATTTCCGACCACCTAGTTGTCGCCGTGAGAGCACTTTGGAAGTTTGGAAATACTCAAGGTTCTTGTGGTCACACCGCAATGAAATCTTGTGCCTGGCTCCTTCGAGATAGTGAGCCACTGCTTCATGGTCTCGACGATGGCGAGGAGCTCACGTTGTACGTATTGTAGTTCTGCTCGGCTGGCGAACATTTCGAGAGTTAAAATTGACTGGCCGGAGGTTCCAAAGCCGTCAAACTGATTTAGGATGCTGCAATCGCAAAGCCGCTCGCATCGGTCTGGAGAACGATTGGCTTGACCGGGTAGAAATGTGCAGAATCGGTGCTGCCGTGAAGGCCTTTTTGAGTTTCCGGAAAGCCAGCTCGGCCCCCGAGTCCATTCCCATTTGTTCTTTCCAAGGACTCCCGACTTTCTGTGCCGAGGTCGGTTCGACGAAGGCCCAGTTTTCGCCCAGAGGGGTTGTCTGCCTTTTTTAGTAACTCCGTGAGGGGAAAGGTCACCTTGGATATTTTCGGATGAACCTCCGGTAGAAGTTTGTGAATCCGAGCAGCACTTGGACGTCGTGAACTGACAGGAGTCTGCCAATCCTCGATTGTTGATATTTGGTCCGACTCCATGCCGACTCCTTCCGAACTGATCACCAAGCCGAGGTAGCCCATCTCCGAGACTCCAAATTGGCACTTTTCCGCCTTGCAATAGAGTCCGAACTCTTGCAGTCGTTCCAGCACCTTTCGTACGTGTTCATCGTGATCCTTCTCGTTTGTCGAGTAGATGGAAATATCATCAAGGTAGCACACGGCAAAGTCGTCAATGTAGGGACGCAGGCAATCGTCGATATAAGTCTGAAAAGTAGCCGGTGCATTCGTCAAGCCGAATGGCATGACTTTGTACTCGAATTGACCGTATCGGGTTCGGAATGCCGTCTTGTACTCGTCACCCTCCTTGATTCGAATAAGGTGATAGGCTCCGCGGAGGTCAAGCTTGTGAAGACCCTGGCACCTCCTACACGGTCAAGAATCTCTGAAATCAACGGGAGAGGGTACCGGTTCTTAACTGTCGCCTTATTGAGCGCGCGGTAGTCCACACAAAGCCTTAATCCTCCATCCTTCTTCTTGGCAAAAAGTATCGGTGCCGCTGCCGGCGATGATGACCGCTGAATAAACCCATTTGCTAGGTTCGTCTCGATGTAAGCCTTTAGAGTCTTTAACTCGACCTCTGACAGGTTATTGATGCGCCCATATGGTAACTTGAAACCGGGCTCGAGATCAATCGCGTGGTCAATCGGGCGGTGCGGCGGGAGTGTCTCGGCCTTAGCCTTACTGAAGACCTCCACGAACTCACGATACTTTGCGGGGATGCGGCCTCCATCGTCAGTGGCTATAGTTCTTGACCTCGCTCCATCTAATCTCGTTAGCTGTGTGCTTTCAATCTCGTCTGATGGAGGGTAAGGAATCCCGGAAGCCTGGAAAAGAACGGTTCGCCCATGAAAGAGCCAAGCCCCGCCGTCCAGTTACTTCCTTCGTGACTCGGCGAGCCGGTAGCAGTCATTCAAGCCCCGCATTGTTGGTAACTCTTCTGCCGCAACTACCGCCGCTGCTCCTGCACGCTCGTCCAGCTTATGGGGCTTCCCCCACCTTTGTCGGTGGTGCCTTCCATGGAAGCTCCCAGCAATCCTGTGCAATCGTCAAATCGTATGGCGAAAGCCTCGACAACCGCGTCGCTAGCTAGTAGGTCGTCAAATGCGGTGGCTCCGAGCATGTGTATGTCTGGAGGTTTAGTTTCTTCACCGCCCTTCTGCAGAGAGTCGTTGCCCTCCGCCTGCGAAGGTTCCGACGTCACGTTGGTGACCGCCGGTGTATTTGCATCGCCGCTTGGGGTCCGCAGAGAAAGAAGTCGTCCAGAATTCCAGTCGATGTCCGGGTTTCTCGCCTTGAACCACGGCAAGCCCAGCACTAGGTCGTATGTTTTCATCGGAATGACTAGCACCTCCGATTCGTCAACTGGGGCTAGGTGTTGGAAATACTGAACCGAGAAGCTGGTTTTTCGGCTCTCTTTCGCAGACATCATCATTTGGCTGTTGAGGCCCTGGGTGGAGGTGAATGCGGGTTCGTGTCTTAGTCCAAGTCGCTTGAGCAGCCTTGGTGCCATAAAGATGGTTGTCGCGCCGCAATCGATGAGCGCTCGAACGCGCTGTATCTCACCGTGTCGATCCCGAATTTGTACTTCGTGAACGATGTGCGATGAATCTGGTTTCTCTGTACCACATAAGTATTGACTTGAAAAGAGAGCCCTGGGTGGCTCCAAAATAACTCTCGATTTGAGGGCTAATCGGTGGGGTTGGATCTCATCTATAGTTGCTAACAACGCCCTCGTTCCTAACATCTCCAGCCCCAACTCCTGCTCGTCCAGCCTCTCCCGCCGGGCTAGGTGCCGGGAGAGGTATGTGAGTTTTTTGACTGCTGGGTGTCGAACGATTTTTGACGTTTCACCTGGTGTCCGCCTCCACCCCGCCTGGGTTGGAGTCTAGTTCGGGCAAATTTGGCCTGCTGTACCTGGTGCAGTGGTGAGTTTTATGATCTTTGCTTCCGCACCGTGTGCACTGCTGGTTGGCCTTTCGGTTTTCGTAGACGTCTTTTGAGGTCCAGAGTGCCGGCGGTAAGTTGGAACGATTGCCTCCTCCGCCGGACTTTCCGTGTTTGTAGGACTTGCCGCCACCTCCGCCTGACGATTTCTGGGTCTGTGTGGTTCCCGATGGTTCGGAGATGGACGGCCGGTACGTTCGTTTTCCGCCTTTGTTTGACGATTCCGGCTTTTGTTGACCGCCGGGTTTCTTTCTGTCGCTCTGGGTATGTATGACCTCCGACGCTGCGGCCTTGTCGAATAGCTCCTCGACTGATTCGAATCGTCCAGATTTCGGGGTTATTGGCCCGATCTTATTTTTGAGATGGTGCTGCAGGCCTCCCCAGGCCATATCGTAGCGTGCTATCTCCAGCTCCAGTAAATTCCAACCGGCCTGTCTCCAATTAGCTTTAATACGATTTGCATAGGCTCTAACCGGTTCGTTTGGCAGTTGAATATATTCGTCCATCATTTTCATCACTGCACGAATGCGACGGTCTTTGTCTCCATAGATCCGGTTGATCTCTTCCGCGAAGAGGTCGAAATTCTCCAAACACGGATCTGAATCCGCCGGTAGGTCGCTAGCCCATTCGGCCGGGTCGGTCATTGAAGTCTGCCGCTGAGTAGGGTCGTGATGGTTACTCCATGAATCGAGAAGAGAGACCGCATAATGCACTTGGTCAGGTCCGCCACGTGGGAATAGATGTTTGTGAGAGTTGAAATTGGAGCGTAGCGCGTCGAGAAACTTGTCTAACTCCTTTGCTCCGCCGCAAAATCGCATTGGCGCGACCATATCGAAAATCTTGGGTTTCGCAAGGGTGGCAGTCTCCTGTTTGGCGCGTTCCAAGGCCAATCGTTCCCTTTCGAGGGCCAATCGTTCTTTCTCAGCTCTCAACCAATCGGCTTGTTGATCCATCATGGCTTTGATCAATTTGTTCTGCGCCGACATTTCTCGGATGTCTTCGTCGGTGATGGCTGATCGGATGTTATCGTAGTCATGTATGCCGGTAGAGTGCTCGGCGTCCTGGTCGTCCTCGTCGTCTTCGACTTCGGTTTCCGGCTCGGCCATCGGAGTGATGCTGATTGTAGGTCTCAGTGTTCGTCGGCTTCCCGACGTAGAAGCTGCTGCTTGGACCGTTTCTTCACTCCCGCGATCATCAGTGACGCGTAAATGAGTTCTAGTTGGTATCTTGGGGGGCATCTTGATGCTATTGAGTATGGAATTGACTTATTCGGGTCTTTTTTGAGAGTTTTCTGAGGGTTCTCCAGGCGTTGTATACATATCAGACGCATCGAGAAAAAGGGGTAAATATCGCGAATTCCCATGAGCGAAACGTGACCGCTGACTGAAAAGCGATTATAGTGTAAGGGCGAGTACAGGCTGGTAAGGCTCCGTACGGGCTGGTATGTCAATTGGGGTTGGTACGGTTGCAAACGAGAATAAGTGATTTAGTATGATTGTGTATATGTAAGATAATCGCTACCATACGATGGCAGCCGTGCAGAGTCTACTTAAGGTTGGTGCTTACTCAGCCTCGGCTCTGAGCCTTGCCGGCAGCCGCAACCCTAACCACTAAGGCCTGACCTCTGCCGTTACACAACAAAGGTTATGTTTCCACCAAAGCTTATCCAAGTCTTACCATCAAAGCTTATCCAAGTCTCATCACCAAAGATAATTAGAGTCTGACCATCAAAGCTTATCTAAGTCTCACAATTGAAGCTTATTGGAGTCTCATATTTAAAGTTTATCAGACTCTGACTATCAATGTTTATGTGAGTCACCCCATTGCAGCTTATTCAAATCTCATTGCAGAAGTTAATCTAAGTCTCACCATCAATGCTTATCCAAGTCTCACCGGTGAAGCTGACCACAGTCTCATCACAAAAAATTATTTCAATCACACCAGCGAAGCTGCCATACCTAGCAAGTTCACAACGAAGTCGTAGATGATCACCAACAATTTTTCTGATTAGATGTTATTGGCTATCACTTGTTATGGATACCAGAGCCAATGCTTGCGCAGGGCTAGCACATGAACTCTGACACTATCGATAAGCAATGATACCTACCTAATGGCTGGGGTCTCTTCTAGTCCGAATTGCCGATACCAAACAGGCAGCCAACAAACAGCTGAATGGTATCGGCTAAGAAGCTGACAACTGGTCAATAGCAAACTGACAGCCAGACAAACAGCTGACGACTGCCAGAGACTTAAAAATATATGCCGACTCTGAAACAGTGAAGCTGCTTTCTAACAGCAGCCAATTTGTCTTGAGGTCATCCGATCGAAAGAATACTACTGGTCCAGAGGTACAAGCCCCTGAGCTTGATATTATAAAGGATACCGATGGTCTGATTCCAATCGAATAACGATAAACATAATAGAAGATCGCAAGATGAAGGACCACAGTGGTTGTGAATGAGCAGATATTGGGTCGAAGATGGTCATGATGCTGGAGCTCCAGAGAAAAGTGTAGATAGATGTATTTGTTAGAAACAATGACAAAGATATAAAGACCGTGAGTTCTTCAAGGGTAGAAAGGGCATCAACCATACCCGTGAGGGAAACAAGCCCTAACAATATACATATTGAAAAGCTATTCTTTTCATATACACTTGTTTAGTGATTTTACATTCCAAGTTAAGTTTCTAACCTACCTTCGAAGCAGTCCTGCATTAAGTACAGATACTTCTTTGACTGGTAAAACCTGGAGTGACACTTCTGGTATTAAAGATGCATCTCCAAGTTTTATTACTAAACCTTATCCAAATCTCACTACTGAAGCTTATGTATGTCACACCACTGAAGTGTATCATACCTAATTGCATGATGTTCAAGGCCATCATATTGAGGAATGCAATTGATAGTACAACATCAATAGTTGTGATTTGAGGCTTGGGGTGACCAGATCACTGATTGGGATTTACCAGCCAAATCTTACACTCGGCTTCCATTGAATATAAATGTATCACTCTTTATGCAAGCGCAGGAGTTGCAGCATGATGCAAAGCTGATAGCGGTGGTGATGATAATGGTGTGGGTGATGGTAAAAGTTGCACTTGATGTCAAGTCCACACTTTGAAGTTCTTGTTGAGTCCAGGTTGTTATGGGATACCTAGCAGCTCTATGCAGGTACTGCTGCATACTTAAAAGTCATAAGCGTTCTGGAGGTAATCCTCGTTGGACTCGTCAAGCTCTGATTCCAGCAGATGTTAGTGGGTTTCGAGGAAGTGGAGGTATTCCTCTTCGGTGTTATTGTGTATAACGAAATTAACAAGGGGTCGATAGCTAGGAACACTGAAAAAGTGCCAGTGAATGATTCGAGTGTAAACAACTTTCACATCGATGTCCGGGATGGTCATAGGGTTGTATGTGAAATAATATTCTTAATGTTGAAAACTAGATAATATTTCAGGTCTGTTGTCTGCTGTGATGTTTCTGACTGTGGATTGTGCTGCTAGAGCTTGCCCTTTCTTCTGTCAGGGATAGAGGTAGTGATTTATACAAGAGTGGCCAAAATGTTGATTTCTATTCAGAGGCATATAAAGAAGGCTTGACAGTACTTCACCTTCAAATATGATGCATACGTATTCGTAAAATCCTGATCTGTGGGGGAGCTTTATGACCTTGCCTGCTGAAGCAATTTTTAAACCCTGCAGACTGTAGCCTGATCAAATATTGCCAGTACCGATCTTGATGGCTACCATTGTTACACCAAGCAAGTTCGCAGTGGGGTCACGTACAATCACCCGCGATGTCCTTGTTTAGACGTCATCAGCTATCACTCATCTCGGATGCCCGAGCCAATCTTTTCGGATGGCTAGCAAACGATCACCCACACAATGGATAAGCATCGACAGCTAGTTAATAGCGGCAGTCGCTTCTGCTCTGAATCGCTGATGACAAACCGACACCCAGCAAACAGCTGAATGGCGCCAGCCAACAGCTGATGACTGCTGAAGGCCAAAGAATATGTGCCGACTCTGAACAGCAAAGCTGCTCTCTATCGAAAGAGGCCTATTCGTCTGGAGGTCATCAGATCGAAAGGATACCACTGGTCCGGAGGAACAACCCCATGAGCTTGAGGTCATGAAGGATACCGATGGTCTGATTATAATCTAATGACGCTAAAGACAATAGAGGATGGAGAGATGGAGGCCACGGTAGTTGCGAAGAAACAGGCATTGGTTCGAATATGGTTACGGTGCTGGAGCTCTAGAGAAAAGCATAGATTGAAGTATTTGTTAGAAGCGAAGACAAAGATATTAAGACCTTGGGTTCTTCGAGGGTAGAAAGCCACCAACCTTCTCAGTGAGGAGAACAAGCCTTAACAATATACGCAATGGAGAAAGCCTATTCTGTTCGTTCAGAACCTTTTAGTGATTTCCACATCCTGAGCTAACATCCTGAACTCCTTTCAAAGCAGGTCCCAAAATTGAGTACGGATACTACTTTGACTGAGCAAACCTGGGGCAAAGATCCTTGTGTTACATTATATTGTTAGCAAAGAAACGCTTCTGAGGAAGATATTCTTTCCACCCATATAGATCAAGTGACCTTGATGCCATACGACTCTTACTGCCACTGTCAAGTTAACTTCTTCGATTTAGGTGGAATTCCATCGCAGCTTGCAGAACCAGAACCACTCAACTTCTTCGATAGCATCGACACTGTCCTAAACGAAGTGAAAAACCTCTTGAGAACTACTGTTGGAATGCACCTGATGCGCTGTATCCATGGAACGTTTACTGGACAGACCCAGCCAGACAAGAAGAAGGTCTAAGTATCAATGATCCAGTCTTCGCTGATCATTGGACTAGATACAAGGGCTTGTATTTCAATTGTGTAGATCAGGAAGTGTGTTATTGCAAGCACACCTGCAGAGTAACCCACACAACAATCGGAAGAGCAGCAGCTGCTCTATCGACCATCGTCACAGCTATTTACCATTGGAATTGGTGAATAAATTTGCATGATACACCACCTCTATTTCGATACCTATTCCCACATTTCTGGTCCTTAACTAAGTATGCCTACCACCCAGACAACTAGCCATCGGTACAACTTCAGCAAGAATCCGGTGCTTGATCCCTCTTCTTTCACACCACCCCTGTTGAGCAATTTTGTGTCGTTCTATAATGGTTGGGTCAGATACCAGTACGACGGACGCCTACACGGTGGTGAGAAGGGAAAATACATTGATTCTATCCAGCGATAAGTATAAGCAGGTGACACAATACCAGCCCATCACAAGGAAAGATATTCCGGACTGGGTAATTGAGCTGTTAGAGGGAATCCACGGGGAGCTCGGATGAATGGATACCCTGATTCAGGATGCAAGGGGGAAAAATTTCGATATACAGATGCCCCTCCCAGAATGAGCCAAAGCTTACGAAAACTTCATCATTAGGCAAAACGAGATATTTGATACCATTTATCTTGGAGTGGAAAAAATGGCGAGGGCTCAATTCGAGAAGCATTCGGATATAGTCATCCAATTCCAAGTATTTGCGGCTAACCTCCAAGCAGCCTTTGATTTGATAAAGGCCCAATCCACTGAAGCCTACAATGAGCTGTAGTTAGCCCTCAGCGAGCAAATCCAACGTTCTGGAAAAGCCTGTGGAGCCTATTAAACTCTGCTCGATAACAGGGAATGAGCCCAAGAACGTCTTGCCCTCCAAGTGCATACCCAATCCCTGGAGCTGGCGGATGTTCGGATAAAAGCCCAAGAAGGTGGTGAATGTATGTTCAGGCTGTACTCCTAGTCTCGTCAGGAAGCAACACAGTTACATGAGGAAGCACAGAAAAAGGCAGACAACGTGGAGAGGGAAAGGAAGGTGGCAGAGTGAAAGAAGAAGAAGGACTTTGAGCAGAAATTCAAAGAATTCACTAGGGCTTTGCAGACGAAGCTCTCAGATGTGAGAACAAAGACATCAGTATGCTCACTGGCCCGGTCAGTATTGACACCAAAGGAAGGGGATACCAAGCCTGTTGAGCCGGGATTCCACCTTCGATACACCATAAGTAATGGGGTTGGAATATGGATTAAAGAGGCTGTGATTCCAGATCCGAATGGTAATGGAGACGGCACAGGAGGCGTTGGAAGAGACCCCCCAGGGGACTCCGAGTCTTCTAGCTCCAGCTCGAGAAGCTCCAGCTCTTCTGATAGTGAAGACGACGTTCTCCCATCACTTCCACCACCAGTAGGAATGGATTGTAGCAAATCATCTTCGCTACTACTAGTGTTGGCAACGAAGCGGATCGGTTCGAGTCGAACCGAATCCCTGCTGGGTTCGAAGAAGATTCGATTCGTCAAACCTCGAAGTTTCAAGGTTCGACTCAAACTTCAAACCGAATCCAAGAAATTGCGATCATAAATAACTAAGCGAGTTCTTGTCCGATTGACTTGAATTTTGGTTTATCTTGTAGCGCTTGAAGTTAGCTACAAGATAAACTAAAAATCAAGCCGATCGGACAAGAACTCGCATACCCATTTTTGTTTGCAGTTGTGGGTCGAAATGGTGGGGTTCGAGTGAAAAAGTCTTGGCAAGGATTCGCTTCGCTCGAACCAAATCGGTTCGTCAATCGTACGAACCCCGGGCGGTTTGTTGCCAACACTAGCTACCACCACGAATACCACCCCAGCCACCAAGAGCTTCTACTCCAAGCAAGAAGCAGAAGATTGAGCTTCTCTACAAGTTTAAGGGAGATCCAATGGATTGGTTGAAATCCTACCGCCGTTGAATTACAGGAGTAGATCGCTATCTCAGATACTTCAAGCATGATTATAATGATGATGACGATGAAATCATCTTTGTGGGAAGTATCCTTCGAGAGAACGCATTGGGCTGGTACAACAACTGAGAAAAACAGCTTAGGAAGCATCTTCAGGTTGACACATGATCAGCATTCACCAGTGCTATGGATGAACGATTCATCGACCTGGAGGAAGAATCAGAATGCCTCGAAAAAATGATGAAATTGCAGTACAAGGGCGACATCCAGGACTACATTGTAAAGATGGAGGACTTGAACTACCATGTCTGCTTATCAGGAATTGCATGGCAGCAGGCTCTACACAGTGGACTCAATGAAGAAATCAAGGATCGAATATTCTTTTCGAAGATTACATCAAACGACGATGCAGAATATGAATTACCGCTCAAACAAGGCGACCGCGCATATGAAAGATGCCTGCAAGAAAAGCATCAACACAATGATCACAAACCCAAAGACAAAAAGATCAATAGGATGAAGCCTGATGATGTTGGCGATGATATGGGGAATCAAGGAAAGAAGAACTTTGAGAAAGATTCTGACTCCAAGAAACCTCGAACGGAGAAGAAGGGTCCGAAGCCAGTCAATACGGACAAAGGCGAAGCCCTGAAAGGCATTGTGGAATCTTTGCTGGAAGCACGAGTCAAGCGCAACGAGTGCAAGCGCTGCGGTTCTGCAGAGCACCAATGGGTATTCTGTAAGAATGCCATCAAGATCTCCTCCAGCAAGAAGAAGAAGAAGGACAAAAACCATAAGGTGGAAAGACCAGAAGTAACCACCTTTTCTTCGAAGATCAAGCCCAGGAGTATGGCTGACCGAATCACGTCACTGGCAGCAGCCTCAAGCTCTCGAGTGCTTTACGAGGTTGACTCCGACGGTATGGAGATTGATGGATGACACCAGTTTCATTTGTCTTTCCATTGGAATTGCGGTCTTTCTTATGAGTTTTTGAGGTACAGAGACCTCCGGTTTTTGATTTTATGGGTACAGATATTCATATTTCTTTTGGGTTTTCATTTGGGTCTTTCCAACGCGGTCATTGGTATTATAGCTGTTCGATATTCAATATACTTTCTTTTCTGCTGTTTAAGAAAGGGTGCCTGAGGATGAGTTCAGTACTCAAAATATGCTGGTCATAAAGCATCCAAGTGTGATAAGGGACAAGCAATTGCGATCGAACTTAATTATACTCGTGCAAACCTCATTCACCTACGACCCATTGTGGCCGGAGCTGTGACGATAGGCAGTTCACCATTGTTTTCAACCAAAAAGATCCAAAACGCAAGGCCGCGGCCAGCACACCTCAGCCTGTACCCAAGAAACCAAAGCAACAATTACCGCCTGAACCTAACACAGGTTCAAGACCCACAATACGCATGTTTGCGAGCTTTCGAGACCAGAAGAATGTCCCTGTCAGGGTTGTCTTGGATATCGGGTGTGATACATCTATCATGTGGAAACAGTGGGCCGATTGACATGGTGTTCTATTAGTGACTCGAACGGAATCAAAGATAGTTGAAAACTTTAATTGAGAATGAGTAGAAGAAACGGTTTGGCAGTACACCTTCCCTGTTACTCTGCAGCATGAATCCCATTATACCAAAGAAATCTTCGAAATTGGTCCAATGGAGGATTCGTCTGATATTATGTTGCATTACTGGTGGATCGTCGAGCATGGAGCACTCAGTGGAGTTACCGAAGAAAATGATAAGCTCCAGTTTAGGTCCGAACACTGTCATCAACATTGCACAAAGGCAGTGGTATCTTCGTTCTCTATCAAGTATGATGATTCCATTCTGAAGTTTGGAATAGACCCGTAACGGATCGGGGTTATTGGTTCAATGCATCTCTATGCGTCATATGAAATTGAGATCAATTGGGTAGAGCGAATTCCATGGCAATACAGAGAGGTTGAAACGTTATACAACAGAGAAACTGCCAATGCTATTCTGTCTCATCGATCCTATGACCATGCCATTGACATCAAAGATGGAGAACAATCTCTGTAGGGTCCCATCTACATTCTCTCAGAACAGGAGCTTTCGGTCCTCAAGGAATATCTGAAGGAAATGCATGACTCTGGAAAGATTCGTCCAAGCAAGTCACCCACAGGTGCACCCACACTCTTTGTTTCAAAGCCACATGGAAGAGGCTTACAATTGTGTGTAGATCACAGACGTCTAAATCGTGTGACGATTATGAACCGATATCCATTGCCGCCTATGAATGAACTCAGAGACAGGGTTGCCGGATCGAGGATTTCCATCAAAATTGATTTGAAGGCAGGGTACAACCTCATTCTAATTAAATACGGTGATGCATGGAAAACAGCATTTCGTACGAGATATGGACATTATGAATACATAGTAATCCCCTTCGAATGGGCGAATGCGCCACCTACATTCCAAGATATGATGAACGAGATTCTGCGCAATCCAATCGATTATGCAGTAGTTGTTAATATAGATGATCTTCTCATCTATACAGTGAACGAAGAAGAGCATGTGCGATTGACTAGGGAAATCCTTTGTTGATTACAGGAAAACAACTTGGCCATAGCACCCGATATGTACGAATGGCACCAGAAGCAAGTTCAGTTCTTTGGATATCTCATATCGGGAGAAAGTATCAGTCTGTCCGAGGACAAAATTGATACTATTCTGAAATAGGAGATTCCGCAGTATGTCAAGGACATCCAGTCCTTCCTCGGATTCGCCAACTTGTATCAACACTTCATCGCAGGATTTTCAAAGATATGCCACTGCTTAGCATAGTTAACCAAGAAAATGAACGAAAAATTTAATTGGAAAGCAAATCCACACAATCAAATTGCCTTCGATATGCTGAAGAAGCAATTTACAGAGGCTCCCATATTATGACATTTCGAGCCTGTTTGGCCAGTTGTGATTGAGACTGATGCAAGTGATTTTGCAATCAGTGCAGTACTCTCCCAAGTCATCGATGGACGACTACACCCTATTGCTTATCACTTTTGAAAGATGGATCAAGCAGAGATTAACTATGAAATCCAAATCAAAGAAATGCTTGGGATTGTATCTGCGTTCAAAGAGTGGAGACGATATTTGTAAAGAGCAGCTCACCCAATGAGTGTCTTTACTGATCACAAGAATCTCGAATACTTTACGACTACGAAGATCTTCAATTGAAGTCAAGCCCGCTAGGCACATGAGTTGGCAGGATATGATTTTAAAATATTCTACCGACCCAGTAGTGCAAATGAGAAACCGGATGTATTATCTCGGCGTTTGGAGTACCATCCTAAACACTGGGGAGGTAGTGTCGAAGAAAACGAAAACCAGCCTATCCACCCCGTTCTGAGACCCGATCAGTTGGTAACTTCTGAATGAGAAACAGTTCAAGTAACGGCAATAAGGTTACGAGGCAAACAAATTGCGATTTCTTCTGCAAAGTTGAGAGCGATCCCAGTAGTCAAGTATAACTCATGGCTGTTAAAAGCAGTGGTCAGCACCGCTAATAACAATGCTGAATGGCCAGAAGAGTACGTCCGAGCTATAGATGAAAATCCATGCCCAGATATCCCGTTCGAAGACGAAGACCTTTATTTCAAAGGCAGGCTGTGGATCCCAGATGATCTGCAGTTGATGAAACAGACATTGGAAGCTGAGCATGATTCGAAGGTAGCTGGACACATGGGGCAGAATAAGACAATCGAGTTGGTCAAATGAAATTTCTTTTGGCCAGTAATGGACAAATTTATCGAAAACTATGTCCACTCATGCCCAGAGTGCCAAAGGAACAAAGCAGCTCGCCACGCTTGCTACGGACTTCTACAACCCCTCGAATTAACATACCCCCCATGGGATTCGATTTCCATGGACTTCATTATCGAATTACCAGTATCAGACAGATGCTCATCAGTATGGATAATGGTCGATCGATTTACGAAAATGGCTCACTTCATTCCATTAAAAGATGGTGAGAAGAAAGCTACAGACCTGGTCAAAATCTTCTTGAAAGAAGTATGGAGATTTCATTGTCTACCATCGAACATAGTGTCAGATTGGAACTCTAGGTTCACCTCCACGTTTTGGTCCTTGTTGGTCAAAGTTGTTGATATCAGGTTGAAGATATCCCCACCATTCCACCCTGAAATAGACGGGCAAACAGAAAGAGTCAACCAAATGCTGGAATGCTATCTGCAGAATTACTGCAATTATGAGCAGGACAATTGGTCTGAGATGTTACCAATGGCAGAATATGCTTATAATAACACTCTCACCACTGCTTTGGGAATGTCACCGTTCTTTGCAAACTTTGGGTTTGATCCTCAAACGAATTGGCCCATCGAAGCTGAAGCAAAGAATCCGGCATCAAGGAACTACGTTCACTGGATGACAAGTGTGCATGCACTGTGCCGTAAGGGCTTAGAGCAAGCACAGGAGACAATGGGGAAGTACCATGATAGGCATGCTAAGGAACCTCCAAAGTATTCGGTTAGTGATTGAGTTATGCTAAATGGGAAGAACCTCAAAACTCGAAGACCATCTAGGAAACTAGATGCGAAGCTTCATGGACCCTTCAAGGTCTCAAAGGTACTCTCGCCGACCACTATTAAGCTTGAGCTACCAAGTCGATGGCATATGCACAATGCCTTCCAGGTATCACTCATCGAACCTTATCGACTCGCCACCAACCCTATGAGACCTACACCCAGGTTCAATCAGGATGAGAATGAGCTTGGTTACGATGTGGATGGTTATGAGTACGAAACGGGTTACCCAGTCGAAGAGATCATGGGCAGCCAGTACAGCAAGGAACGGAAACGGGTGATATAGCTGGTCAAGTGGACGGGGTATCCGGAAGAAGCAGATTGGACTGAGGAATCTTATGAGAACTTCGATGACAAGAGACTGTTGAAAGAGTATCACAGACTGAATCCTCAAGCCACGAAGAATAACAAGATTGAATTAACGGTTGAGCTAGTACCTTTTCCCTATGAAGGGTTTTTAACGGCTAGCAAGACACCTGACAAAGGATTCGGTTTTGGGCACAAGGGGTTACAATTTTTCCAGATCATGAAAGAGAAAGATCGATTTGATTTTGGGCACACAGGGTCAAGATTTTCCAAATCAAAGAAAGAAAAAGAAAGCAAAGTGTCTTAGATGGACACAACCTGATTGATCGATTCTGCTTGCTGCCATATGGCTCATCTGGACATCAGCAAACTGATTGGTCGATTGTACTTGAATGTCACAGAGCAAGTGGTCGAAGTGAAATGGTCTGTGCAGATTCACTATGTCGAGGATTTTGAATAATTCACTTCATCATGCTGGATCATGTTTTGCCAAAAGCAATGAAGAGCAGATTAGTATGGTGTATGGTCATTCAGAGACGAACTCTCTAAGGGAGGGGGTAGTGTTACACCTAGCAAGTTCGCTGGGGGGTCACGCACGACCACCCACAATTTCCCTGATTGGACTTCATCAGCTATCATTCATCTCGGATGCCAGAGCCAATCATTTCGGATGGCTAGTAAATGAACACCCACACCATCGATAAGCATCGATAGCTAGTTAATGGCTGCAAACACTTCTGCTCCAAATTGCCGACCACAAACAGACAGCCAGCAAACAGCTGAATGGCGCTAGCCAAAAGCTGACGACTGCCGAAGGCCTAAGAATACGTGCCAACTCTGAACAGCGAAGCTGCCCTCTATCGAAAGAGGCCTATTCGTCTGGAGGTCATCAGATCAAAAGGATTCCGCTGGTCCGAAGGCACAAGCCCGCGAGTTTGATGTCATGACGGATACGGATGGTCTGATTATAATTCAATGACGCAAAAGACGATAGAGGATCGAGAGATGGAGGCCGCGTTAGTTGCGAAGGAACAGGCATTGGTTCGAAGGTGGTTACGGTGCTTGAGCTCTAGAGAACAGCGTAGATGGAAGTATTTGTTAGAAGCGAAGACGAAGGTATAAAGACCTTGGGTTTTTCAAGGGTAGAAAGGCACCAATCTTCACAGTGAGGAGAACAAGCCTTAACAATATACGTATTGGAGAAAACCTATTCTTTTCGTTCAGCACCGTTCAGTGATTTCCACATTCCGAGCTAACCTCCTAAACTACCTTTGAAGGATGTTCCAAAATTGAGTATGGATACTACTTTGACCGGGTAAATCTGGGGCGAAGCTCCTGGTATAATAACCATAGAGATTTTTTTTCAACAACATATGTGCTGGAGCATCATCAGGCATCCCTTTTGGTTACTGCATACCGGCTGGTTTTGCCACAATCATGCATTTCAGCAGTGGATCGGTACATTTTTTCAGCACCTGCAGACTGTGTAAGTCCTACAGCACATACAGGATTTTGGCAACTGTACTGATGCAAGTGTCGGACCACAACTTCAACATTGTTATCTCGTCTGAATGTATAGTAGGATAGTGTGAAACAGGAATGTAAATCCTTCAAGGATTTTGTTGGCAACCAGCCGATAGCTTGCCCCATAACTAGTAACCTTGGGTCTCATCCCTGACCTCACCAGAGCCCTCTACTAGATAATGTGACATAGTGCAAAAGCGCTGGGGATCGTCATCTAGTCCCAGACATCTATTCTTTCAGTAGAGTCAACTACCAGGGTGCAGGAAGCCAAGATCGATTGATATCATCTCTAGAAGGAGCTAAGTCCCTCCTACAAGAACAGTATCCTCTGCCCAATGAACTGGGAGGCTCTATAGAGGACTGGTACAGGTTTGTCCTACATCGTACTGGAAGTAGGGAGTTCTGGTCTGAAACATGATGCACAGATGACCTGAGAGTTCCCGCAATTGTGTTATGCAGCATCGGCAGTGTGGGTAGCTCTAGGCATGTATCGTGTCCATCCTTCTTATTGCTATACCATCCCGTTGCGAACTCAATAGTCTATACATAGCACAGCATCACCTGCCTTCCATGTGGCTATCTATTATTGTCAGATCAAGAAGGTGTACTGTCCCTATATGGATATGCAAGCCCACGCCAAGACTTTGTATTGGAGCATAGAATATTGGCTGGCATTTCAGCTAGGCTAAGTTGAGCCTCCCGCTCACTCAACCGTAGTACCGGTAGAGGTGTACTCCCTGCTTAACACCTTAATCAGGTGAGGCAAGTCTGGGTTTCGCTAGACAGCCGTACCTTACACACCTGCTAATGGGAAACCCTTCACATGTGTTGATAGCTCATTGCTAGTTCTCTTTTTCTGGCCAGTACTCTCAAGTTCTTTGCTAGCTAGATGTTTGTCTGCTAGCTAGAAATAGTCTAACTTTAAATGCTAGGGTATGTGGAGGCTAGCTACAGTGGAGGCTAGATAGAGTAAAGACTAGGCTAGCTAGAGCAAAGGCGAGGCTAGCTAGAATGGAGGCTAGCTGAAGTGGAAGTTGGTTAGAATATCTGGCAAAGCTTGAATTAAATATGCCAGCAAGCCTAATGCTACTCCATTATTTCAGCCTTGTTATCTGGAAGACAGATCTATATGGCAGCAGGAAATTGTGGAGATGGAAAAGCATATCTAGATGAAAGCAGGAAATTGTGGGGATGGGAAAGTATATCTATATGAAACAAAAGATACAGCAAAATCCACCTGAAAGTCTGGAAGTTCATACTACTTTTGAAGTTCAGACTTATCTAGGTATTTGCAGATTTGTTTTTACACAGTGAAAGCTGAAAAGAGCCTAAAAGTGAGGCAAACTCTTTTTCAAAGTTCTCACTAGATATTATGCTGATATTCTTGCAAGTCAATTATATGAAAAATTTTGTATATATTCGGTCATGGGTTTGTAAGCAGTACTGAATCTGCCATACTGCAGTTGATAACAAATAATACCAGTACAATTGATTTGAAAAGTCTATGTAACAGGTATTTCGGTAACAATAAAGAATTAACTTATGTTGAAGAATGGCAAACAACAATATATCTGAACTTCAAGCTTGGGCTGTTGTTAAATTATGATCGATTTTGGATATATTGAAACCAAAGGTTCATATATATTTAATTTTTCATAAATTCTTATATATCGGTTATACCTAGCAAGTTTGCAGCAGGGTCATATACAATCACCAGTGATTTCCCTTATCAGATGTCATTGGCTATTACTCGTCTCGGATGCCACAGCCAATCTTTTCAGATGGCCAGCAAACAAACACCCATACCATCAATTAGCATCGACAGCTAGTTACTGGCTGCTGTTGCTTCTGCTCTGAATCACCAACGACAAACAGATAGCTGGCAAACAGCTGAATACCTCTGCCAACAAGCTGAAAACAAACGGACAACCAGCAAACAATTGAATAACACCAGCCGAAAACCGACGACTTAAGAATATATGCTGACTCTGAACAGTGAAGGTGATCCCTATTGAACGGGGCCTATTCATCTGCAGGTCATCAAATTGAAAGGATACCACTGGTCTGGAGGCACAAGCCTGCAAGCTTGATGTCATGAAGAATACCAATGGTCTGATTATAATCTAATCACAATTAAGATGATAGAAGATCGAGAGATGGGGGACTGTGGTAGTTGCAAAATGAGCAGGCATTGGTTCGCAGAGGGTTATAGTGCTGGAGCTCAAGAGAAAAGCATAGATAGAAGTATTTGTTGGAAAGCAAAGACAAAGGTATAAAGACCTTGGGTTTTTTGAGGGTAGAAAGGCATCAACCTTCTCAGCGAGGAAAACAAGCCTGGACAATGTACGCATTGAAAAGCTATTCTGTTCGTTCAGATTCTTTTAGTGATTTCACATCCTGAGTGAAGCTCCTAACTGACCTTCAAAGCAGTCCCAAATTAATTAAGGACACTACTTTGACAAGGTAAACCTGGAGCAAAGCTCCCAGTATTACATTATATTGTGAGCAAAGAAACGTATTCGAGGAAGGAATTCTTTCTACCCACATACATCAAGCAACCTTGATGCCATATGAGTCCAACTGTTAATGTCAAGTCAACTTCTTCGATTCAGCTGGAATCACATTGCAGCTTGCAGAACCCCAACCTCTCAACTTCTTTCATAGCATCGACGCTGTTCTAGACAAAATTGAAGAACTTCCCAAGGATTACTTTTGGGATATGCTTTGATATGCCGTATCTGCAGAGTGTCAATGGTTCAGGGCAGGGTGTCGAAGGTTCAGGGCTGGGAGTTCTAAGGGTTATAAAATCCGAAAGCCAGAAGGCTCCAGAGTCAAGAAAAGTCTGTGGCTGAAGAAATGAAGACTGTACACAAGAGACTCGATCCAGAATCACCAAGTGTGAAAGAAGTGAAAGCTGAAGCGAATTGATTGTTTTATAGACGAGAGACAAAGTGAAAAAAGAAACTTATCCTCCACTGAACACCTGGTTTATATACAGTGATTTCACTCGTTCCATAATACATCCGAACACATGTTTTCTGTATATACAGCTTTCGTGCAATTCGGTCGTTTCCCGTAAAATCCTGATTCCAAAACCTGATTTAATTTTCGTCATGCTTTAGCCTCCGTTCGAAATCTGAGTTCATTCTTGTCATGCTTTAGCCTCAATTCAAAACCTGATTTCATTCTAGTCGTGCTTTATCTTTTATATTATTCACCAATTATCACTCCTCCACCGATCGTAACTCAACACAACCATGACACGGAGCCTCTACTGGACAGACGCAGCCATGCAAGGACGAGGTCTAACTATCGATGATCCAATTTTCGCTGATCATTGGACTAGATACAAAGGCTTGCATGTAGATTGCAAAGATCAGGCAGTGTGTTATTGCAAGCACAACTGTGGAGGAACCCACACAATAATTGAAAGCGCAGCAGCAGCTCTAGTGACTATTGTTACAGCCATTTACCATCGAAATTGGTCAATGAATTTGGACGAAATACCACCCCTATTTGGTTACCTATTCCCAAGTTGCTGGTCCTTGAATATGTATGCTTCCCACCCAGACTCCAAGCTATCAGTACAACTGCAGAAAGAATCTGGGGCTCGATTCTTCTTCTTTCACACCATCCCTGTTTGGCAATTGTTTGTCGTCTTATAATGGTCGGATCAGACATCAGTATTACAGATGCCTACACATTGGTTAGATGGGACAATATGTTGATTCTCTCCAGCAATAAGGATAAGCCGATGACACGATACCAGCCCATTACAAGGAAAGATATTCCGGACCGAGTTATTGAGCTTTTGGATAGAATCAATGGGGAACTCAGACAAATGGACGCCTTCACTCGGAAAGCAAAGGAGAAAAATTCCGAGATGCAGACAGCCCTCCCAGGATTGCCCAAAGCATATGAAGGCCTGATCATTATGCAAAACGAGATATACAATGCTGGTTATCTGGCAGTGGAACAGATGGGAAGGGCCCAACTTGAGAAGCATTCTGATATAGTTATCCAATCCCAAGTGTTTGCAGATAACATCCAAGCGGCCTGGGGTCTAATGAAGGCCCAATATACCGAAGACTACGAGGAGCTGTGGTCAGCCCTCAACAAGCATATCCAACTCTCTGGAATAGTCTGGGGAAGTATTTCAACTCTGCTCGATAATAGGGAATGAGCCCAAACATGCCTGGCCCTCCATGTACCTACTCAATCCCAGGATCTGGCAGATGATCAGATAAAAGCCCAAGAAGATGGCAAACGAATGTCCAGGCTATAAACCAAGTCTCTTCAGGAAGCAAAAGAAATACAGGAGGAAGCACAGAAAAAGGCAGACAACGCAGAGTGGGAGAGGAAGGCAGTAGAGGGACAGATGAAGAAAGACTTGGAGTGGAAATTGAAAGAATTGACTAGAGACTTACAGACAAAGCTCTCAGATGAGAGAATGAAGAGATCAGTATTCTCAATGGCCTGGTCAGTATTAATACCAAAGCAAAGGGATACTAGGCCTGTTGAGTAGGGATTCTGCCTTCGATATACTGTAAATGAGGGTGTTCGAGATGGGGTCAATGAAGCTGTGACTCAAGAACAGAATGGTAATGGAGACAGCGCAGGAGTTTGAGTTGGCAACGACTCGAACCGGTTGGTGACGGATTGAACCGAGCAGGGATTCGGTTCGAGGTTCGATCTGAGATTTGTGGATTTCCTCTGGTTCGTCACAAACCGGTGTATGAATGCAGATTTTCGAACGAAAATGCGTATGCGAGTTCTTGTCTGATTAACTCGAATTTTTTTCATCTTGTAGTGCATGAAGTTAGCTATATGATGAAAAAACATTCGAGCCAATCGGACAAGAACTTGCATACTTATTTTTGTTTGAAGTTTTGGAGTGAAATGGTGGGGTTTGAGTCAAATGTCTTGGCAGGATATGGTTCGCCACAAATCAAACTGGTTCGAGAATTTTCTCCAACGATGACAGTTTGTTGCCAACACTACGCAGCAGGCATTGGAGCAGACCCCCCAGGGGACTCTAAGTCTTCTAGCTCCAGCTCAAGATGCTCCAGCTCTTCTGATAGTGCAGACGATGCTCCCATGCTACTTTCAACACCAGCAGGAACGGATCATAGCGAATCACCTTCAGTACCATCTTCAGTACCACCACAACCAAAAACTCTGAATCCAAGCAAGAAGCAGAAAATTCAACTTCCCTACAAGTTCAAGAGAGACCCAATAGACCAGTTTGAGTCCTACCCAAATTGGATTACCGGAGTGAATTGCTATTTCAGATACTTCAAAGATGATTATAACGATAACGACAATAAAATGATTTTTGTTGGAACTATCCTGTGAGAGAAAGCTTTAGGCTGGTACAACAACCATGAAAAACAGCTTGGGAAGAATGTTTCAGGTTGACACATGGTCAGCGTTCACCAGCACTATTGAGAAATAATTCATTGACCCAGAGAAAGAAACAAAATGCCTCCAAAAACCAACTAAATTGCAGTACAAGAGAGATATACAAAACTACATGGTAAGGATGGAGGACTTGAACTACCATGTCTATTTATCAGGGATTGCATAGTGACAGGATCTACACAGCGGACTCAATGAGGAAATCAAGGATCGAATATTCTTTTTGCAGATTATGCCAGTCAACGATGCAGAATATGATTTACTGCTCAAACAAGTTGGCAGTATATATGTGAGACGCCTGCAAAAAAAGCAGCGGTACAACCATCACAAACCCAAAGACAAAAAGAACAACATGCAGAAGCATGATGATCATGATGGTGATAAAGGAAAATCGAGGAAAAAAGAATGTTGAGAGAGATTCTGACTCCAAGAAACCTCGAACAGAGAAGAAGAGTCCTGAGCCAGTCAATACAGACAAAAGCAAAGTCGTGAAAGGCATTCCGGAATCTTTGCTAGAAGCACAAGCCAAGTGCGATGAGTGCAAGCGCTGCGGTTCTTCAGAGCATCGATGGGTAGTCTGGAAGAATGCCAGGAAGATCTCCTCCACTAAGAAGAAGTACAATAAGAAGCCTATGGTGAAAATGCCAGAAGTCACAACCTCATCTTCATAGGACAACTGCAGGAGTCTGGATGACCAAATTATGAAACTGGAAGCAGCATCACGCTCTCAAGTGCTTTACGAGGTTGACTTCTATAGTATGGAGATTGTCAAATGAAACAAGTTTTCTTTGTCTTTCTTTTGTTCTATGGACCAGTGGTCTTGCCTATGTGTTTTGAGGTATAGGTACCTCCAGTTTTGGTATTTATGGGTATAGATATTCATATTTCTTTGGGGTTATATGGGTACAGACATCTGTGTTGCTTTGGGGTTTTCAATAGACTTTTTTGCCAATGCCGTCATTGGTATTATAGCTTTTGATATTCAATATACTTTCATTTCTGCTGTTTAAGAAATGGTGCCTGAGGATGAGTTCAATACTCGAAATATGCTGGTCATATAGCATCCAAGTGTGACAAATGACAAAGCAACTACCATCACACTTGATTGAAACTCATTCGAACCTCATTTATCAACCACAACCGAGTGCAGCAGGAGCTGTGTCAAAAGGCAGTTCACCATGGTTGTCAACCGAAAAGATCAAAAATGCAAGGCTGCAGCCAGTGCATTACAGCCTGTACCCAAGAAACCAAAGCAACAATTACCATCTGAACCTAAGGCCAGTTCAAGACCCACAATATGCATGTTTGCAAGCTTTCAAGATGAGAAAAACATCCCTGTCATGGTTCTCTTGAATATGGGGTGTGATACACCCATAATGTCAAAACAGTGGGTGGATTCAAATGGTATTCCATTAGTAACTTGAAAGGAACCAAAGATGGTCAAAAACTTCAGTGGCGCAAGAGTAGCAGGAGTGGGTTGGCAGTCCACAATCACCATTACTCTGCAGTATGAATTGCATTATACCAAAGAAACCTTTGAAACTGGTCCAATGAAAGTTTCGTCTAACATCATGTTACTTTACTGGTGGATCATCAAGTATGAAGTACTCAGTGGAGTTACCAAAGAAAATCATAAGCTCCAGTTCCCATTGAAACACTGACATCAACGTTGCACAAAGGCAGGTGTATCTTCATTCTCAATCAAATATGACAATTTGATATTGAAGCTCAGTACTGATCCTCAATGGATTGGGGCTATGGGTTCAAAGCGTGTCAATGTGGTACATGAAATTGAGATCGATTGGATAGAGCAAATTCTATGGCAATACAGAGACTTCAAAACATTATACAATGGAGAAACTGCCAATGTTCTTCTGCCTTATGGATCCTACAGTCATGCCATTGACTTAAAAGATGGAGAGCAACCTCTGTGGGGTCCCATCTACACACTCTCAAAACAGGAGCTTTTGGTTCTTGAAAATTATTTGAAGGAAATGCTGGATTCTGTAAAGATCTGTTGTAGCAAGTCACGCGCAGGGGCACCCATACTCTTCGTTCCAAAGCCACACGGAAGAGGCTTACTATTGTACGTGGATTGCAAAGATCCAAATCATGTGACATTTATAAACCGATATCCAGTGCTGCTTACGGATGAGCCTAGAGACACGGTTGCGGGATCAAGGATTTTCACCAAGAGTGATTTGAAGGCAGGGTACAACCTGATTTGAATTAAACCTGGTAATGAATGGAAAACAGTGTTTGGTATGAGATATGGATATTATGAATACCTAGTTATGTCCTTCGGATTGGCGAATACGCCAGCTCCATCCCAAGATATGATGAATGAGATCCTGCCAGATGTGATCAATCATTGAGTTGTAGTCAACATAGATGATATCCTCATCTATATGGAAAACGAAGAAGAGCATGTGTGATTGACTAGAGATGTTCTTTGTCGATTACAAGAAAACAACTTGGCTATACCACCTGTTAAGTTCAAATTGTACCAGAAGCAAGTTGAGTTTCTTGGGTATCTCATATTGGGAGAAGGTGTCAATATGTCAGAGAACACAATTAATGCTATTCTTGAATTTGAGATTCCAGAGTCTGTCAAGGACGTCGAGTCGTTCCTCAGATTTGCAAACTTCTATTGACACTTCATTGGAGAATTTTCAAAGATATACCATCCCTTGACGGAGTTGACCAAGAAAACAAACAAAAAATTTGACTGGAATGTAACTCTCAGAAATCAAATAGCCTTCAATATGCCGAAGAAGCGCTTTACCCAGGCTCCCATATAACGGCACTCTCAGCCTGTTTGGCCAGTGGTGATTGAAACTGATGCAAGCGATTTTGCAATTGGCACAGTACTCTCCCAAGTCATTAATGAACAATTGCACTCTATTGCCTACCACTCTCGAAAGATGGGTAAAGCTGAGATGAAATACGAAATCCATGACCAAGAAATGCTCGCCAAAGTAACAGCTTTCAAAGAATAGAAATGTTATCTCAAAGATGCAGTTCACCCAATCAGTGTCTTCACCGATTACCAAAATCTCGAATACTTTACAACTATGAAAATCTTGAATCAGCGACAAGCCCACTGAGCCCAAGAATTGGAAGGATATGATTTCAAAATATTCTACTGACCTGGTAGTGCAAATGAAACACTGGATGCATTATCTAGGCATTATGAGTACTGCCCTAACAAAGGGGGATGTAGTGCCAAAAAAAACACAACCAGCATAGCCACCATGTTCTGAGACCCAATCAGTTGGTCACTTCTGAAGGAGAAACAGTGCAAGTAACGGCAATGAAGTTAGGATGCGAACCAATTGCAATTTCTTTTGCAAAGTTGTGTGAAATTCCAGTATTCAAGTTCAATTCATGGCTGTTGGAAGCAGTGGTCAGCGCCACTAACAACAATACCGCATGGCAAGAAGAGTATGTCCGAGCTATAGGAGATTACCCAAGCCCAGCCATCTCGTTTGAAGATGAAGTTCTGTATTTTAAAGGCAGACTGTGGATTCCAGACAATCTGCAGTTGAAGAAACAGATATTGGAAGCAGAGCACGATTCAAAGATGGCTGGACACATAATGCAGGATAAGCCAATTGAGCTGGTCAGATGAAACTTCTTTTGGCTGGAAATAGAGAAATTCATCGAGGATTATATCTGCTCATGCCTGGAATGTCAGAAAACAAAACAGCTCATCATGCTTGCTACGTTTTTCTATAACCCCTCGAATCAGCATACCGCCCATGAGACTCAATTTCCATGGACTGCATTATCGAATTACTGGTATCAGACGGATGCTCATCAGTGTGGGTAATTGTCTAACGCTTTACAAAAATGGCTCACTTGATTCCATTGATAGATAGAGACAAGGGAGCTACAGACCTGGTCGAAATCTTGTTGAAGGATGTATGGAGATTCCATGGTCTACCATCGAACATAGTGTCAGATTGGGACTCTAGGTTGACCTCCACGTTCTGGTCCTCATTGATCAAAACTCTTGATATTAGCTTAAAGATGTCTTCGCCATTCCACCCTCAAACAGACAGACAAATGCAAAGAGTCAACCAATTGTTGGAATGCTATCTGTGGAATTACTGCAATTATGAACAGGACAATTGGTCTGAGATGTTACCAATGGCAGAATATGTTTATAATAACTCTCTCACCAGCGCTATGGATATGTCACCATTCTGTGCAAACATTGGGTTTGATCCTCAAACGAATTGGCCCATTGAAGCTGAAGAACAGAATCAGGTATCAACAACTACGTTCACTGGATGACCAGCATGCATGCACTTTGCCATAAAGGCTTATAACAGACACCGAAGACAATTGGAAAGTACCATGACCGTCATACCAAGAGAATTCTGAAGTATTCGGTTGGCGATCTAGTTATGCAGAATGCAAAGAACCTCAAAACTCGAAGACCATTGTGGAAACTCGATGCGAAGCTTCAAGGACACTTCAAGGTCTCGAAGGTACTCTCAGCCACCACTATTAAACTTGAGTTACCGAATCGATAGGATATTCACAATGCCTTCCATGTATCACTCATCGAACCTGATTTACTTGCCACCAACTCTACGAGACCTACACCCAAGCTTGATCATGAAGCAAATAAGATTGGTTACGACATGGATGGCTATGAGTACAACATGGGTTAGGAAGTCCAAGGGATCTTGAACAGCCAGTACAGCAAGGAATGGAAATGGGTTTTATATCTGGTCGAGTGGAAGGGATATCCAGAAGACACAGATTGAATTGAAGAACCTTATGTGACCTTTGACAACAAGAGAGGGTGAGAGAAGTATCACTAGTGTTAGCAGCGGTTCCAAATTACGGGTCCAGGTCGGTTCCGCTTCCGAACCGCCAAGGAACCGAACCGTCCAATCACAGGCAGTTAAAAACCAGAACCGAACCGTAACCCGCCAGGTTTTGGCGGGTTTTTTCTTGAAAACTATCGCTCCAATTATGTATTTGATTTCTGATTGGATCACGACATGTTCTATACGTAGATTATGCAATTGTTGACGCTCTTTCACCTCCTGCTCTCCAATTGGCGATACGATTAGTATTCGTTGAGTCGCTGCAAAAAACAGTCGATTTTGGCCGAATTTTCGGCTTTATTTCACAGCGACTCAGCGAATACTAATCTTATCGCAAATCGGAGAGCGGGAGGTGAAAGAGCGTCAAAAACTGCATAATCTACGTATAGAACATGTCGCGATCCAATCAGATCTCAAATACTTAATTGGAGCAGAAAAACTGAAATTATTGGGGCCGATGAAAAATGAGGCTCTGCTGCAGGTAAAACCCGCCAAAACCCGGCGGGTTACGGTTCGGTTCCGGGTTTTAACCGCCTGTGATTGGACGGTTCAGTTCCTTGGCGGTTCCAGAACCGCCCCGGGGCTCCGGGTCCGGTTCTGAACCGGACCGTGGCCGGGTAACCCGGACCCGTTGCTAACACTATGTATCACAGACAGAATCCTCGGGCCATGAAGGATAACAGGATCAAACAGTTGAGCTAGTAGATTTTCCCTACGAAGGGTTTTTAATGGCTAGCAAGAGACCTGACACAGGATTTGGTTTTGCATACAAAGGGGTCATATTTTCCAACCCAAGAGAAAAAGGTCAATTTGGTTTTAAGAGTATACAGGGTCAAGATTTTTCCAAATCAAAGAAAGAAAAAGCTAGCAAAGTGTCTTATATGGATGCAACCTGATTGATCGATTCTGTTTGCTGCCATATGTCTTATCTGGACATAAGCAATCTGATTGGTCGATTGTGCTTGCATGTCTCAGAGCAAGTGGTTGAAGCAAAATGGTCTGTGCGGATGCACCATATCAAGGATTTCGAATGATGCACTTCATCGCGTTGAATCATGTTTCGCCAAAGGCAACACAGAGCAGATTAGTATGGAGTATGGTTGTTCAGAGATGAACTCTCAATGAGAGGAAGTGTTACACCTAGCAAGTTTGCAGCAGGGTCATGTACAATCACCCACGATTGTCCTGATTAGATGTCATCGGCTATTTCTCATCTCGGATGCCAGAGCAAATTATTCTAGATGGCTAGCAAACGAACATCCACACTATCGATTAGCATCAACAGCTAGTCAATGGCCACAGTCACTTCTGCTCCAAATTGCTGACAATGATGATACACCTAGCAAGATCGCAGCAGGGTCACATACGATCACCTGCGATTTCGCTGATTGGATGTCATTGGCTATGACTCGTCTCGGATGCCAGAGTAAATCTTTTCAGATGGCTAGCAAACAAACACCCACACCATCGATAAATCAATGACAGCAAATGAATGGGTGCAGTTGCTTCTGCTCCGAATTGCCGATAACAAACAAACAGCCAACAAACAGCTGAATGGCATCGGCCAAGAAGCTGACCACTCGCCAATAGCAAACAGACAGCCGGCAATCAGCTGAATGGCGCCATCCATACCCAACGACTGCCGGAGGCCTAAGCATACGTGCTGACTCTGAACACCGAAGTTGCCCTCTATCGCATGAGGCCTATTGGTCTGGAGGTCATCAGTGTGAGAGGATACCACTGGTCCGGAGGCACAAGCCCGCGAGCTAGATGTCATAATGGATACCGATGGTCTGATTATTATCCGATGACAATACAGACGATAGAGGATCGAGAAATGGAGGCCGCGGTAGTTGCAAAGGAATGGGCATTGGTTTGAAGGAGGTCCTCAGGCGGTTATAGTGCTGGAGCTCTAGAGAAAGGCGTAGATAGAACCATTTGTTAGAAGTGAAGACGAAGGTATATAAACCTTTGGTTGATCGAGAGAAGAAAGGCATCATCAACCTTCCCAGTGAGGAGAACAAGCCTTAACAATATACGCATTGGAGAAAGTCTATTCTTTTCGTTCAGAATCTTTTAGTGATTTCCACATCCCGAGTGAAGCTCCTAACCTACCTTCAAAGCTGTCCCGAATTAAGTACACATACTCTGTGACCAGGTAAACCTGGAGTGACGCTCCCGGTGTTACATATGAACGGACAGCCGGCAAACAGCTCAATGGCATCAGCTAAGAAGCTCACAACAAACAGACAACTGGCAAACAACTGAATGGCGCAAGCTAAAAGCTGACAACCTAAGAATATGTGCTGACTCTGAACAGCAAAGCTGCTCTCTATCGAAAGAGGCGTATTCATCAGCTGGTCCTCAGATCAAAAGAATACCACCGGTGAAGAGGCACAAGCCCCCAAACTTGATGTCATGAAGGATACCGATGGTCTGATAATAATCCAATGACGATAAAGATGATAGAGAATTGAGAGATGGACGACTATGGTAAATGCAAAATGAGCGGGCCTTGGTTTAAAGGTGGTTATGGTGCTGAAACTCGAGAGAAAAGCGTAGATAGAAGTATTTATTAGAAAGCGAAGATGAAGGTATAAAGACCTTGGGTTCTGTGAGGGTAGAAAGGTATTTAACCTTCTCAGTGAGGAGAACAAACCTGAACAATATTTGCATTGAAAAGCTATTCTTTTGGTTAAGATTCTTTTAGTAATTTCGTATCCCGAGCAAAGCTCCTAACCTATCTTCGATCCAGTCTCAAATTACGTACAGATACTACTTTGACTGGGTAAACCTGGAGCAAAGCTTCCAGTGTTGCAATATCACTTTGTATTCTAATACAAGTATCGAAGTTTCAAGACTCAGAGTTCTAAAAGTTATAAAAACGAAACCGAAATTTGGTATTGCAAGTATTACAAACAAGGCAAGAGACTCAACATCCCACATGACAGAAGTGAACAATGATTGATGCTGAAGATATTGATTAGGTTTGTAGACTAGAAAACAAGTCAAGAACAAACCAATCCTCCACAAAATCCCTCTTCTTATATACAACCAATGCAACTGTCATCACCTGAACTTACTTATTCAATATACATCCAACTGTTACTAAACTTTGTATACATCCTTTGCAACTGCCACATTTATGCCACTTGATGTACCATTAGTATCTTCCCAGTATCTTTGGTCATTATCATAATCTGTTTCCTGTTTCTCAAAAACTGTTTCCTTCTTTAACAATCTGTTTGTTATTCTTATGATACATAAACCTGTTTTCTTTGCCAAACAAATATAAATATCATTCACTGATCCTTACTTATACACAACCATATCAAGTCCATACAAATCACATATACAGTTCTATGCTTATTCAAGGTTTATACATGGCTTTATTCTTGAACAAGTCTAATACACACAATTCAGGTATATATGAAACACCCCAACACCATGTATTCACCTTTCTACATCAACTAGACTGTGCAAACAACTTCTATCAGTCAGTTATTACTTGTATCACAACTATTATATGTCACCATTGTATTGTGTCAGCCAAATAATCTGTTAGAACACAGTCATATCTTAAAAATTTGATTTCAGATGCCGATACTGTATCATCCTCACCGTCTGGTACAGTATATGACCTTTGGAGCTTTCATGGATTGATAAACTGACATTTGCCTTCGGCCGAGTGATCGGCCGAGTGCGGTCGGACACTGTGTTATAGGCGGTTACCCAGTCTCATACGTTACTAGATATATTCAAGCACTGGAGGCAGCTTTGCCGCCTTAAGACTCCATTGGACTAATATTCAAGAACTGACACCCGGCGGGCTTCCCAACTCCTGAGTTCTGTACCATACTATTCGGTTATATCCACCACTATATATCCAAAAATGTGTCCACTAACGTATTTTACCGGGTAACCACCCACGACCGGGAAACCGACCGCCCGCAGGTGACATTTATTAAGTCAAATGACTGCTCTTAACCACTCTCCCTGACCTTGTAACTACTGGAGGTTCACTATTGACCTCTTCTCCCCTGTTTTCATGCTCTAGAGAATCAACTGGCCACTGCATACTTCTAACATATATAACAGAGCTCTCCTCCCCCTCACTTTTCTCATTATCCCACCCCCCTCCATCTATGATATCTTCTTCCTTATCCTCCCAATCACTAAGAATATTTGTATCCACCTTCTTTGAACCTACACCCTGCTTTTCCGCATGTTTGGACCCTTTGAGTCTCTTTCCTACTGGTGCTGCTTCAGCTGCAGCCTTATCCTGGCGCTTTTTGATTTTGGCTGATTTTTCTTGATTAATCCGCTCTCTCTCTTCTCTGTGCTGAACCACATCCTCAGCGGTATACACACATGCTTTACCAAGGCGGCGCCAGTCTTTAGCTATGGCTGCAGTGGTATCTTTGGCCCCAGAACGAAGAAATCTCACCATTTTCTCCCCCAATTCTTTGTCTGCAAGTGCCCCCTGGGCAGACCTTTCCAGCTGACCTATGAAAGACTTCAGCTTTAGTGAGGAAGGTGTTCGATGTGTGACAAGGTATAATGTACTGTCCGCTTGTCTGCTAATGGCTCTTGGCTTCGGTTTAATCACCAGAGGGAGAGCTTGGTAACATATCCGGCATGGTGATAATGGGTCATTTGCACTCGAAAACTTCTCCTGAGTTCAAGGGCGAGATTCCAGTTGCTTCAAATGCACTCAAGATGTTCTTGTGTGTATATGCTGCCGGCCTAGCGCGTGTGACAAGTCTATTGAAAAAGTTATTCACAGAATAAATTGAGATTCTGGGGGTGTGTCTCCTCATTCAATTGCCCCTTCTTAATGGCATTACCTCCTTTCCTGATCCATGAATCCAACACATTGCTATAGTAGCATGATAATTGACCATTGAGGCCGATATCTAGCGGCTGTAATATATGTGTGGAGTGTGCTGGGAGGCACATAGGGTGTATATCACTTTTTAAGAAAAAATCAAAAAACTGTGCTGGCGAATATGATCCATGTCCATCAAGAACGAGAATACGTGGCTGTTCTTTAACACTAATTCGGTCAGCAGGAGCAGGAGAACATTTAGATGGTACCTACACTTGAGCTGTGAACTTTTCAAAGTTCTTTTCCACCCATTCCAACCCTAATTCATTGTCGGTTCAGCCCTTGGATGACCAAGCAAAGGAAGCATATAGCCTGAACCCCAGCATGCCATCCAAGTATATGCTTTCCACCCTGATAGATATACATGTGGGGTATAACCTTACCAGCTGCAGATATACACTAAATAACTGTAACCATTTTTCTCGGTTTTCATCCTGAATGTAGCGGGGATTCCTTTGGCCTCTAAAACAGATAACCATGACTTTCAAGGTCTGACCAAGCATGAACCCCTTTTCATTCATATTATAAATGTTTTCTGAATGAGCATTGAGCTTTCTAATACGCTTTCCTATCTGCAATGCAGGTAGTTAGTCAAAAATATTGATGTATACCAAACTAACTTACTTTGTGGAAGAAGTCTCTCAAGATGACAGGGTTGTTCGCATTTGCCCTTTTGCAATCCAGGCGCTGACTAAATATGCTAGTAAATCTATGATGATGATTCAGGAGGCGAGTAATCCAATGTTTGCACAATTGGCAGCGACATTGTGGAGGTAGTAGAGATATCGCAAATTCCTGAAACATGTTCCTTGCAGTCGGTGTCCCAGGTCATCCAGAGCCTCACATAATCTTACAATTGAGTTTTCTTTGTCTGGAGTAAGTAGCTGCTCTTTCTCATTTACAACACTGCATAGCTGAGGTCCTCTGAGATGATCTCGCAGGGTACCATATTGAATGCCGTAAGGTGAGGCTTCTGCACATCTGGATGTCACCTCACCGGTAAGACATGCACATTTGGCTGGCCAGATGTCATTTTCTCTGTCAGCAGCTGGTTCTCTGCACTTCACCCTGCCCATGGTTGCAGTGGGGCAGTTGTGCGGTGAAAATTAAGTTCAGAAGCGGGGAAAATATGAACCCCTGCTCAGGCACTTGTGTGCTTGATTGCGTGATCGGTTGCTGGGCCGTGGGCGGTTAGACCGAGAAATACGTTACTGTGTGTCCACCAGTATGTGTCGACCGCTATGACCACCACTGAATAACTGCCACTCTATCTTCTATTGTGTATATATCCACCACAGCAAATCCGCAGCTGGATATAGGCCACTGCATACTATCCGCTGCTGTGTATATGCCATTGTGTATCTGGACTGTAGATATTTTTATCCACTGCTGTATTGCCACCACTACCACACTGCTGTGTATTTGGTTCGGCCAACCTATACCTGTTGCTGTGTATCAGCCACTGTATATCCACTGCTGTATATTTGCTGCTGTGTATCAACCACTGTATATTCACTTCTGTTTATTCACCACAGTGTATCTGCTGCTGTGTATCAGCTACTGTATATCCACCACTATATGTTCACTGCGGTGTATCTGGATTGACCGTCCCTGTTGTGTATCAGCAGCTGGGTATCTGAATCGGCCGCCTTGTATCAACCACTGTATCAGCCATCGTGAATCTGTTGCTGAATGTCCAGATCGGCCACTGTATATCTGCCACTGTCTATCAGCCACTGTATATCCACCACTTTATATCCACTGCCAGTGTTTTGTTTTCGCCACCATGTATTTGCTACTCTGTATCTAGATCGGCCACCCTATATTTGCCATTGTGTATCAGCCATTGCATATCTACTGCTGTATATTCATTACTGTATATACGTCTCTGTATATTCGCCACCATGTATCTGCTGCTGAGTATCTGGATCGACAGCCATATATGCTCCATTGTGTATCCACAGCTGTGTATCTGGATCGACGACCTTGTATTGACCTCTGGATCGTCGACAATGTAACAGCCACCGTGTATTGGCCACCGTGTATTGGCCACCGTGTATTGGCCACCATGTATTGGCCACCGTGTATCGGCCACCATGTATCGGCCACCGTGTATCTGCCACCGTATATCCGCTCCGTGTATCTGCTCTGTGTATACTGGCCACAGCTGCAGAGATTGAGGGTACATACCATAAAGCTGAAGCTGTAACATCAGGTGGAGGAGAAACTTGTATAGTTATATGTATTATAGTATCTAGAGAGCAAGAGAGGAGAACAGAATGTGTCGTGGGTCATGTAATACCATGTCGGCCGAAATCTTGGACAACCATAAATCATAAACCCCATCTGAACCCCGTTTAACACATAAGTCAACCAATGAGGATGCTTCGTGGTGACAATGCATATGCACGCATATGTGTATATTAATAATATTTGAAGTTTCACCCCTGGCCTGTAGTCTAACTGCGGCCTTTTGGCCCATGGTTTACCCAGGCGCCCGCAGTTTCCACCTGCTGAAATCCTGCCAGGTGTGGGGCGCACACATGGCCCGGCCCTCCAGGCCAGTGATGTGTGGGCCCGGCCAGGCTTACCCCTGAAATGGCCCGCCTGGCCCATCTGGACCACTGACTACCACAACCTATAGAGAGATCTCAGAACAGCTTTGCTTATGTTTAACTACCCTATATCTATTTACTGATTTTTTTTATTCTTTGACTTTGACTTTTTCGTTTGACTTTTCGCACAGGAATATTTGCAGTTAGGAAGCTATAGGCTGCCGCCCACATGTGTAATATGGATACAATGGTCAATATATAGCGACGGTACACCATGCGCCACAAATAGAAAGTACTGCTGAATAATGTTACTATGTTCGAATACGCCAAAACAGCCTTTTCAGGCCAACATACAAATTTCAGCAGGTGAAAGTGCAGCTGCCCCTATACTAACAGTTTTGTGCAGTATACCAGTACAGTTCTCCAGCTGCACTTCAGTTTATAAGGCTTCAACTGTACCAGAAATTTCTCAAACTGTACCAACCAACTGTTTACCGGTACTGGTATTTGCTGGTATACTGGTTCTACCGACAAACTGTTGCGAGGCTTGATTTCATGATCTCTAATTAGTCACCCATATTTTCAGGCAATAGCCCGAGTTGTCGAGTGTTATCCACTGCACTCCTTGAACTACCCATAACTGTGCACGTCATGTGCGCCCTCCCGATATATGCGCTATGTTTTCAGAAGCCAATGGATATCCAGGAGCCCATTTCCCTTGAAGAGGCACTTTGGTTCAAGAACGAGAATTGAATCCTTGAAATATCTCGGCAACTTGATGAATGGGCAAGTATGACTGCGCCATAATCTATGCAATTAGCAATCTAACCATGATTAGACTGATGGAGACGATGAATGGTTTCTTTACTACGGCTAGGATAATTTCCGTGTTCCAGATGTACATAAAAACTTAGGCTAGGCAAAAGTCTGAGGCATTCTGTTTGTGTCTGCTGTATACGGTGGTATACACATGGCAGCTTGGAATTTCAAATTCCCTAGTAACGTGGAGCAGGTATTATGGAGATCATGCTGCGCTATCTCCGTTGCTGGGGATGTGTATTTCCTGCCGGCCACAAAGATTGCAATGATCCGGCGTAGAGTCTACATTCCATTTCTATAACTTTCTAAATATTCAGTCGTGGGAACTGGTACAAATAGGGTCGCTCGCTATCTTGGTCGCAGCTCGAGTGGCGCTTGTTATCGAATCACTCATTAGCATGAGGATGGGTGTACGCGATAATTGCATGGGCAGATGTGATACTGCATTTCTAGTTCCGGTATTCTAGATCTCATAATGTAAGAGACATGGAGTCACTGCAGTGTTCTCAACCGTCCCGTCCGAGATCTTGCCAGGACGGATGGGACGGCGCCACAACCGTCCGTCCCGTCTGAGCATAAGAATGACGGCTGGACGGCCGACATCCACCGTCCCCGGCCGACATCGGGTGGCTACCTTATATTCTTAGATGTAACCCAATTCGGTCCTAAGAGCGCGCGGTAAGAGATATATAAATGGATACATCCATGCATAGCTTGTATATCAATTTTAGAGAGCGAGGAGAGGAGAATGATGAACCAGATATGGTTTGGATGGAGTAGATGCTACAGGATCTTGCTTCACATTCTGGATAATTTTAGCTAGTATATATAAATTGTATGTACCCTGAGAAAAATCCATGGATATCGACAGATGACGCCCGGGGACGGCAAGGCTCCGTCCCCGGCCGTACTCTCCGTCCGTCACCGTCCTGCCTCAAAAGACGGCGCCGTTTCCGTCCTACCCTCGGATGGACGGCGATTCGCTGTCCCGTCCCGTCCCGACGAATTTCGGACGGATGGGACGGTTGAGAACACTGAGTCACTGTGGCGGGGGATTTCTTTATTGCTTGACGTGAAGATTATGGGATATTTGTCATTAGTCGCGGACGGTAATGACTCCGTGTTGGGTCCTGTCCAGAAGGTTCAACTCTCCTTTTTTTTTTCCATAATGTACATTGGATACAAACTGGCCGCCTCACTATGTATATATGAATGCAGATCTGACTTGCACACTTTCAAGACACTCACTTGAACAGCAAAGCTTATACTAAGCTCCATGTGAGGTACGCGATAATTTCTCGATTTATCTTGAAAGATGTTATCTCAAGTTTCCCGCACACTTGATATTGATGAATCTTACATTTGTGACTACCTAAAGCAGGCAGCTGTCGATATTTCTCGGAGATGTTTCTCTATAGTGATGGTTATGGAAGCTACCTCGAGTACACATATATATTTGACGGCATAATTGGAGTACGAAATCCAAGGTGTATGTCTGGACGTGGTACTTTCGACAAAGGTAATACAGTCGTTGAATTTGTGTAGAGGTAGCATTATGCGAGGAAAGACTTCTACAGCCCCAATCGGTTGGTTACCCCCTTGAGTGCGAGGAATTGTTCCGGATCGTGACGTGGGCTAAGATATCCACCACGATGAAGACGTATACGTAGTTAATTGTTAAAATAGTGGAAATTCATATCAATTTTAATTACCCAACACCCTAGCCCATACACAAGATAGACTCAGCGGGCTAGCAACACGTAAGTACCAGCACCATTATAGTGGATGTCACCGTCACCCCCATTTATTTCCCCGCTCTACCGTGCCTTATCCCGTAAGCAAGAACTTTGGCATTTAAACTTTCGAAGCCTGTTCAGCAGTTCATTTCTTGAGAAGTTATATTAGATACTCATCCCCAGGTATCCAGCGAGCATTTTCTTCCACGTTGAAAATTTTTTCATGTCCTTGTGATAATGTGTTAATTATTTTGACTTTACAAGTTAGAGCTGTCATTTCTCATTAATAGGCAATTCACATGGAATATCCCTGAATAACTGAAGATGTTATTTAGATTGTTCAGAATCAAGTCCGAGTGATAGATTATCGTCCCAGTAGAGTTGGGGCTACATTTGAGGTTCTACGTGTCGATCTGACCTTTCACTTAGTCCTTCCAACAAAGGTATATATACCATGGGCCGTCGCCAGTGAAAAAGCATCGTTTACCTTTTATTGATTGAATCTCATTGGTTTTAGACGCGACGCAATAACCATGACACCTGGCCCCAGTAGCTGGAAGAACTTCTTGCCCAGTACCCTCAGATATCAGTAGTAGAGTATTGGAAGTAGCGGTGCTGCGAGAAGTATACAAGTGATAATGTATTAAGAGTGCCATTCGGTCTCTTCAAATACAAAGTGACAAGAACAAATTGGCTGGTCCTCTACATGGACTCGGGCAGACTCGGGTGCGGACAACGACTAGGAGTCATACTGTATTTCCTGCAAGCGCGGGGGACTCTGCATGCAATGAATGACGCGAAAGCGAGCGAGCAGTCAGATTTTACAAACAGTTGCCTCGATGTTACGTCCGATAGCTGCCTAGGCATACCGATGACCAAATGGCCGATCATGTGGCACCATGTGTGGGGGAGAGAATATTACCAAACAGGGGTTGTGAATTGTTCTATATTGTGGTGGTTGCTCAGCTAATATGCATCGCGGGGCTGAATACGGACAGCCGGCCAATTATTGGCTAAAGCCCGCACACAACCCAGAAATAGAATTCTTTCCGATGTCCATTGCGCCCCACCCGAATCTCTTCATAACGTCCTCCGGTTGCATTAGTGAACCCGGCGGGATTGAGTGAACGGAATCGAACTAACCCAAGTCCACAGTCATGGGAGTCAAAGTTAAAAACACGATATCATTCTTTGTCGTCAATCTTATCATGATGGTACTGGCAACCATCCTTTGTCCATTACGGTTTTATCTTTTGCGAAAGCAAAGGCGCAGTACTCTTGCCCTGTGGTGTGATATTTGGTGTCTCTTCGGATGGGTTTTGCTGCAGGGTATCGGCTGGTATTTGGTGCAGAGTATTTGGGAAGAAATACAGTTTCGCAAAAGCGCAGTGGATATTTCTAATGTTACTGAGCAGTATGGAAAGTCGAAGAATTTTAAGGTATTTTTGATGCCGCAAGTTTTGATATGTACGATCGGAAAGGCCTGACGGTTGCGTGCACAGGGGTTTTTGGTCTTTTATATCTTTGTGGTGACAATCCTGTGGGCGTTTAAAATCGCGTTTCTATTCATGTATGCGGATCTATACCAGAGGACTGTAAATATCCGCAGATATCCACTGTACTTCGCATTTGCTTTCATTCCTTTGTCTTACGTTGGACTTATCGTGGCTTCTTTTATGGAATGCCGCCCGCTGGGCTTAAATTGGTGAACTACAAATCTCAAATCTCATGATACTGAATCTTTACTTATGAGTTTTTATACATAGGGACGTCGAGCGCCTCAGGACAACCGGCGAATACTGCACCCCACTCTTCCGTCGCCGTACAAACAACATCAGCGTCTCCCTCGCCGTCACTACCGACATCTTACTGATCGCATTACCAATCTCCATCCTAGCTTCACTACGTCTCACATCTCCCGAAAAACGCGGCATCATCCTCATGTTCGTCATAGCTGCGATATCTATCATCGCCGCGGTAGGAAGATATGTAGTGCTCAGTACAAGAGGCATGTACAACGGCCGAGCCCTGAGTGATCCCGTAACTTCGTTCGATAATTACTACTTAGCGGTGACATTGGCGATCCTAGAGATTCTGGCGATGGAGACGGCATTTGTATTACCTGCGATGAAGAGGGTGGTGTTGGAGAGGAAGAGGAGGAAGGAGGATCATAGAGATGAATCTACGGCGACGGAAGTGAGGTTGGTGAGTTTTGTGGAGGTGGGGGACGGCGATGCGTTGGTGGATAGACCGGATCCGGAGGCCCCGACTTGGGGGTGGCAGAAGTCGAATTGAAGATTGTGAGAATGATATCGTGGCCTGGGACTGTGATGCTGATAATGGCTTGTGGGGGTTGAAGTGCGCTCTGGGGTGAAGGATTCCCTTGGTTGGAATGGACTATGGCGAGATGATTTTGTACTGCTTTTGGACAAGGTGGAGTCATGTTTTCTTTCTTCGCCAGTCAAGGACGACAGAGTGATGGCATATCATGCTTGTGTATGATGTAGAGGACAGACGTTCGTTGTATAGAACAGTGCTCGGGAACTAGTTACATATAACTAACGCATTCTGCTTTTTGTCCTAGAACCAATGAGGGCATTAGACACATAAGTACTTAGCACTGACTTATGTAGTAAGAAAATATCCAGGATTTGGTTAATGGTCGAAACGGTGGCGGGCGTTTCTGTGAGTATATATCTGAAGCGAAATTTCGAAAGCAATAACCTGGGCCTTAGGCAAATTTAAGTGACAATTCTCACTTTTGACCGCACAGGTGCTAGTAAATCTACAGTTGATCGCACTATACATGTTAATTGGATAAATAGGTGAGAATTCTCGAACGTGAATTTGGACTTGCCTGAGACCTACGGTCTCCCTCTACTCGTCGGATTTTTAGGTCTCCGAACCTCCATATTCGTTGATAAGATATGTCTGATGGTTAAGATTAGATTATTTCCATCTACTTCCAAGATCTCGCTGCCCGCCTATTGGAATCACTAATAATAGAGCAGCGCAGCATATATTTCTGTATTTCATGTCTTTTGAGACACGTTTTGATTCTGTAGTTATTTAACTTTGATGTCTACATACTTAAGTAAGTAAGTACTAAGTAGTCATTGTAAATTTCAACAATGCATACATCGATGAGAGAGGTTACGACCGAACCACATGAGGTTGGGTATCAGAAAAGGAGTGTCTAGAGACTTGAAAATTCGACTTGTAGTGTTTCTTATTGTCTACCGGTCTCTTATATACATGAAAAAAAGAACAAATAGGTTGGTCGACGCGACGTCCCTCACCAGATTCGAGTGCCAAGTCAAACAGAGTCGTACGTCCAGAGTTGTATTACACTGGCTGTTAACAAAAAATGTTGCTACATTTTAAAGTCAGATCTCTCACACAGCTTGCTTAGGACGAAAATGCGCTACCACTAGCGCAAAACTGCGGCCCGTGTCTCCTTAACGCGACGGCAGTTAGTAAAGATAGCAATAGATACGGAAATGTAGATATCTAGATGGAACGTACATCCACCCAGGTTTTTAAAGTGCTTTCAGTAAAAGAGATATCTGCCAGCCTGAGCTTCTTATTTTGGCATTCTTGGATATACTGTTTGAACAGTTCGATCAGTCAATGAACAACACTATCCCAGGGGAAGGAGTACTACCTCTTCAATAAAATCTTTCACAATATACCGTATTTTTGCGACGTCCTTCTGTTGCCCAATGCTGTGGATCCGGTCCTGAGCTTGTTGCTCAGCCATTGGGTTCCACTGCGGCTCGAGAAGGTGGGCCCGTGACGCTGTGGTGAAATCAAGTCTATGATAAACATTAGGGGAACTCCTTAGAGAAGTACACGCATAGGAGGGCGTGTATTTACCCACACTGCCACTTCCTATTGTAACTAGCAATATATTTATGGTCTGGTTATTACGGAAGAGTTCGATCGTTCTCTTACGTTGGTCAATAGTGGATGACACGTCAAAGCGCGCAAAGAGCATATTCTCAGCCTAGAGAGCCTTTTCAACAAGATCAAGTATTTTCGTCCAATACGAAAAAAACCACGCTATTCTACGGTCAGCAGCGAGTCGGAAATTGCACTATGGAGTGATGATAATTGTACCTTTTCAGCGGCCTGTCGCCTGATGTCTCACCGGAGGTTTTGAATAAGAGCCTGTACTTTACTAGATGATCCGAGATACGTTACAGCTGGTTCCTGAATAGTTGGAACTACAGGTACTTATCAATATCTATGGCCATTGGGAAATGTTGCTGAGCTAGGGGTTCTCCCACCACTTAATTTGGCAACCTAAAGGTTTCCTGACGGTTCATCTGATTCACTGGCAAAAGACCTCCTAGTGGCATGCAAATGGAGCCATTTTTATATGACTGGATTCGTTCCTGTCTCTCTGCATGTAATAAATCCAGACCATGATTACACACTAAGCGGAGAGACATCGGTGACTGCAGAATGTCAGAGTGTGTCATTCCTCGTCCACTCGAAGCAGCTTTGTCAATTAATATAGCAGCGTCCTTCTTGCAGGATTCATAGACCTTTCTCTTGTGTGGGGTGAGAACGACCGTCTCTATCCGCAAGTTGTTGGCCAGCAACCGATCTTCTTAAACACTTTTAGTCCTTCGAAGACAATAATTATTGACGAGAATACGGAGTCTTTTCAATCCTTCGGGGAATCCAGCATCAATTGGGTTGACGACCTCTCGTTGAAACCACTTGTCGTTGTCCAACCCAACCCTCAAGAACCGTAGAAGAGTACCAAAGTGTTGTAGTTTGTTCTGTAGTGGTGTACCGGTAAGACACCATCGGTGTTGTGCGTTCAAAATATGGATTGCCCGTAATTGTTGGTTTTGTTCTTGAATAGTGTGGGCTGAGCGATGAAGCGAGTCAATAATTATATAGGACAAAGCACGGGTAAGAAGCAATAATACCTTCATCCAAGATCAAGCGAAAGAATACAAGCTCGTTCAATGCACTTTCGCCCACATTTGAGACAGCTGCGGGAATAATTTCGCTTCGCACAGTATCATACGCAGTGACCTCAATAGCACAGCTCAGCTCATGGCAGCTCCAAAACTACACTATCCGAGCAGTGTCGCCACTCGGCAGAAATGGGTGGAATCTAGCAGCTCTGAAGCAGTTTGAGCAGTTTTCTGAGGGTTTTACGCTGTGTACTACGATCATGTATATTCACATACAGTGAGTACGGAAGTCAGTATCCTCACCATCTGAGAACGATCTGTATAGTTACTTCAAATTGACATCGACATTCATTTTGAGAACTGTCCCTTCTGCAACTTCACCGCCAGCGTTGTGCTAGTGCCGCATGATGTAAACCCAGATGGGCCAATTAGACTCAACGGTGACGCTGACTACAGTAACGAAACATCATAATGACTTCACCGGAACGAACCATAATGTGAGCCATAGCATTCTAGCCCGGGCAGCTGTAGAGCAGCTACCTAGTCGTAAGTGCCAACGTGACTAATTCAGAGCAGCTATCGGGCTAGAGACCACTAATCATACATCGTAATCACTAGGTCAAACTCCGCAAGTCTCCCTGGGCTCCGTTCCCTTCGCGGTCCATGATAAATACACCAATTTAGCACGTCGGGAAGCAAGTGTCTTAATTTTATTAATCCATGTATTCTAAGAGAGAGGAGTTAGCGTACTTTTCAATTTTTTCGGCTCAATTGTACAATGCTGCGAATTTATTAGTCAATTAAGAGTCTCACAACTTGCAGCTAACATCGTGGTACATAGGTACGTACTTGATGTCAGAGTGATAAGAAGGGTAGTCTTTGCCAGCCCCTTCGGCAAATCTATCGAGCGGATGGGGGGAAGGAGATTAGGAGGTACGACTTGGAAGCAGCTTCGGCTATGGAAGTGCCTAGGATTAGGATATGTCATGGCCGCAAGTGGCCGCAAGCGGCCGAATACAATATGATTACAAACAAACAAATCTATCGAGCCATGACCCACCTGAGCAAAGGAGTTGGCTTGACCAATTGTGTTGGTTATTAAGACGAGCGACGAAAGTGACTTTCCAAGACCCATGAAGTCTGCAAGGATACCACCCAAGACCTTTAGAGGTACACTGCAGTTGAGACAGGCAGGATTCCACAAAGACTGCCAGTGTTCAAAACGGGCCGGGCCGAGTGCTCATTTGTGCTTCACGTCCGCGGGTGGCATCTACAGATTGAAAAAGTCATAGAGCCATGGTATCATTACTGGCTATACTATAAATTGGAGAGAGTCTATCTCCGCTGAAAAAGACTCTCTTATATACTCAGAGTTATACTTACTACATACATATGCGGTGACGTAACTTATAATGTCATACTGTGCCACCGAATCTTACCATGAAATCTTACACCACCTCCTACCACCTTGTGCCTTACGATGGTAAAGGCCATCATACATGATGAAGACACTGTCATGATTGATGACAATGACGTTGGCTACGACTCATTTCGTTTCTCCACCACTTAAAATCGTTCTTGTACCCATTCCGCTCAAAATAGCTTCGTCTGACACCTATTCTGCAAGAAAGCCCATATGGCCCGCGGGCTTTTAATTTAAAAGCCCAGCCTTCGTGGGCTTTGAGATTACCGGCCCGGCCCGGCCCGTTTCGAACACTGAAGACTGCTTGCAATTGAATCCGCTGGGTGGGTTCTCGGACTCCCATCGCTGCATAAAGAACAGTGCCTGCCTTTGGTGTCTGGATTCAGGTCAATAGACGTGGATTAAAGAAATATGACTGTAAGAACTCCTTGAGAGATGTTTTGATGCCGTAACCAAAGTTCACGTTAAAGTTGGAGAAATCGATAACGGCTGTATCAAAAATCGCCACACTTCATCCTCGATTTGTGATGTCTTGTCAGGATCTCCAATTCTCCGGCTGCAGCGGTGTGTGTGAGACTGCTCCTCGGGACAAAATAATAAGTTTCTCATATGGAATCCCGTGTTCATTGTTTTCCGGATACTGAAGGAACAATCAGTGGTCAGATAGCAGCCTGCCTACCAGATCAAACAGAGACCTTGGTCCGTAGATGTTGATAGAGAGGGAGATTGGTCCTGACCTTTGGGTGTCGGTGATTTCTTCCTTGTTGTCTTTGCTCAGTGGAATAAATAGCTGCAAAGCTACTTTCGGCCGAATGAAGCTAGAGAATTCACCGCTCCGAACACTGAAGCTACAGAACGCACCACTCCGAACACTGAAGCTAGAGAACAAACCACTCTAAACAGTAAAATTACTCTCTACTGAAAGAAGCAAGGGAACCCACCACTCCGAACAGCAAAGCTACTCTCTATTGAACAAAGCTAGAGAATACACTGTTCCAAATAGCAAATCTATTCTGCATCAAACACAACCTATTTGTCATGAGGTCACTAGAAAGCAAGTATACCACCGGTCTTAATGTAGGGAACCACAAGGTTGATGTCATGAATAATATCAGGTGGTCTAAGTTTAATTTAATAAGGTTATTAGATCAAAAGGATAGTACTGGTCCAGACAACAGAAGCCATGGGGTTAATGCCATAAAAGATGCCAAGTGTCTGTATATAATCTAATGACAATAAAGAGGCTGAAGAGTAATGATATTCAGGTTACAGAGGTTGTAAAGGGCAAAATATGGATTTGGAGGTGATATTATGGTATGGAAGCTCTACAGAAAAGTATTGATACAAGTATCTTGTTAGTAAGTACAGAAGGAGATATAAAGACCTCTGAGTTCTTCAAGGATAGAAAGATATCAGCCTTCTCAACATGAAAAACAAGTTTCAACAATATACAAATTTTAAAAGCCAATTCTATTTGTTTTAAATCATCAAGAAATTTTCCACATTCTGAGCAAAGCTTTCAACCTATCACAATTGAAGCAAGTCCTGACATGAGTAAGGATAATGCTTTGACTGGTAAACCTGGAGTGATGCTTCCAGTATTACAGATATCTAGCAGACAGATGATTATTACCATATATTTGTATTTATATTTATATTGACACTTATATTTATATATATACAGGGTCAATTAATATTCAAATTGTACTAGCAATTCTGCTCACAACTTACACTGCATCAGCAAAGTCAATCGTCCGGTCCAGGAAGCCCTGGGACCCTCCAGAGGTTGTGGAGGTTGATTTTGAATGATGCACTTTGCAGACCCTCCGGGAGTCCTCTGGGACTGGCAAATGCAGCCTCAGCACACTCCCTTGTTCTCCTGGAGACCTTGAAGCTGCTCTGGGAGATTTCTGTATCGCACAAGTATACTCTGTAGCCACTGCTGATGCCTCCAAGGGTGTTCCGGGGAATTCCTATATCTAAATAGTGTACTCCGAAACCACTTCTGATGCCTCTAAGGGTACTCTGGAAGATTTCCGAAGCACAGCAAAGTTTCCTGTGGCCGCTTCTGAGCTTTCTGTGGAGCTCTGGTACGTTCTAGGATCACTCAGGGGCACCTGGATGTATTTGTTCATTTCCCGATGGAATCATGGTGTGTCACCCATTTTCAGATGCACCTGAAGCATCACATACATCTGTGGCATTTATCTACTGCAGCCTGCTGCTATCAACTTAAACGATATATATCCATGCTGCACCCCAGCAGCACCTCCACACGACCTTGACAAAAGAAACACAACCCCCAAGAACCACAGCCCCCAAGAAACACAACCCCTGAGAAACACAACCCCCGAAAACCAGACTCTCACATGAACACAGCTGCGAGGTCCTCTGTTGCCTCCCCTGCTGCATCTGGTGCTACATAATGGGTTGAGTGCTCGGCAGAGCTTGCAATTCTTGTGTCCATATAGCTGTCCATATGCTCAATGATGGCTGCCTGGCGACCAGGATCAATGGAATGCCAGTGTCACTGGTATCTCTCGTACAAGGCTATATCAAATGTTAGTAGCTATTAATGATATGATCCAGGGGGTACACTGACAGCTGAGTATCTCCCTGCAGAAGTCTTGAAAGGGTTGAATCTTCGTTCTTTTTTGTAGTCCCTCAAGGTGCAGTTGAGTGTGATCGCAGCCAAGCAAATCAATTGGAGAGTCACTCGCTTGTTCTAAAATTTGTTGCAATGCTCTTGTCCGCCAAGGTAGGTGATAGAAGCAAAGAAGTGAGCAAAGATCATTGTGGCGGACTTGCTTCTTGCAAACCACTGGACTTCCTTTGTACTGTTTGTTAGATCTTTCTATTTCCCAATCCAAGAGCCATCATTCGGCAAAGCGGCAACCTGCTGTAGACATCGAAGCTTCTCTTTCATCTTCAACAAGTACCGTGAAGTCACCATCAGCCTTGCTGTAGCGCCTAATCAACCCTGCATACCACTGATATTCCCCTGCAACTGTATTGCATTGAGCATTAATATTATCAAACTTTGAAACCAGGAAAATTCTTCGGAAACTCACAATTCCATGTATCAGGGCCTCGATGTGCTCACTGGGTACACTGGGGCGCTTCCACATTTATTGCATGCCGTTGAGTGTGCCAACAGCTTTCTGTTTGACGGTCATGGCATCAAGGGCTGTATCCCATACCTCATTACCAATGTCCAATTCATCCTCTTCAGAGGCTGGCCAGAGGATTTCAGTATACAGAACAGATTTCAAAAAGTCCTGTGCTAAATTGAAAGCTGCTTTCTTATGGAGTGGCACCTTGCTATCCTTGTTGTTCTTCGTCCCCGATGCACCTGCAATAGATGGAGGGGCAGCTAAGAAATCCTCACTCCTTGCAGGCCACCATCTGGCATGGTTCACTGGAACAAGGAATGTCATATCTTGGCTAGGAGATTGAGATGTAGTGCCTTGAAGTGATTGTGAGCACATCGACAACCGAGAACAGTCTCCATTGGTGCTTCCAAGGTTGAATTTGGATTTCTTTCTTTGCAGTCGGTCAGTCACCTGGGCGGTATCTGAGCAAGCACTTTTTGGGCCTGTTGAGCATGTGTTGCGACTGCATCCATTGTGTTCATGAGTTGACAGCAGCTCGTCATTATCATAGTCCAAACTGGTGGTGGGATCGTCGTCATGCTCTGAGTGTTTATCATCGTCTTCTTCGATATTGTCCAGTTCATTCTGGTGGCCCTGCAGGCTAGCTGGATACAAATCACGGATTCATCTGGCCTTATATGTCTGGGAATATGTAGAGAACTTGTTTGACTGGCCGTCCTTGCTGAGTGTTCACAATCTCGCTCTTGAAAAGTGGTAAAGTTAGGACGTTGCAAGGCCATAGGTGATGAGAATATATCCAAATGTGATTTGAGAAGAAGAGGTCTGAATAAAGCTCAGGTGCACCTGGAGAACCGGTCTTTTCTTATAGAAAACTGAAAGTGACACAGTGGTTCGCATTGAAGGGACAACCTGTTCATTCCCACTGAAATTGAGCAGCAGCTGAGCTGCTGATCCATACACTGAGTTCAGGGATCTGTTAGTGAGATGAATTGGTATTCAGGTTTCAGGACTGCTTACCATTGTGAGGTGGCAAGATTCAGACTCAGACATGGTTGGGCTAGATGCAAGCCCATACTCTGCATCGAAGCTTTTGGGAGTGCCAGAGCTGCCGATATCTACGATGTCGCCGGTTATCATAGCCGATCAACCATGCAGTTCGGTCTTATTATGCGAGAGCTACTGGTGATCATACCGTTGGGATACTGGTGCTTCGCATTCCGTTTTGGTTTTAACATTGCCCCAGGGAATCTCTCGCTTCAATAGTCCTCGAATGTGTCTGATACTCTGTCATATGAGTAGCTGCCCTTGAACGATTAACGCTTTTGTTTTCGTTTTCGTTGAACGTTAAGAACTGGGTTTTGTGGTGCTGTGCTTAGTAGCTCGACATGTTCGAGCCGGAGCAGCACAAAGTGGGCAGGCTCGGTTCGACTTACCTGAGCTCTAATAGGGAATCCTGAATGAATCATGCCAGTTAGCAGTCGATAGTTCTCTCTATCGATCTGCACAAAGTGCTGCATCAGGATTCCGCTGCCGCCATGATCATGCAGGACAGAGTTGCGTTCCAGGTTGTGGAACAGCATCGGAATCTGAGATGCCCCCTTGGTCAGTTTCAGTTACTCAAAATTGAGAACCCTCAGCAATCGAACTTATATAGTACTGCGCCGCAGCTACAGGCAATCTCAAGCTGAATGCACACAGTATCTTCTGTAGTGTGAATTGTGTCTATCCAGATACAGTCAGTTCACCTGCAGACAAGATCTGGTGGGGGAAAGCGTTCACCGAATAGTAGATAGAATATAGGCTTTTGGTCCAAGTGGAAATAAAATGATTCGAATGGCAGGCAGACGAGTTAAGCTGTAGGTGTGCAGAGATGATAAAAAGGGGCAAGATGGAATGCAGCAGAAAGGACAAAATCATCATGTTATGTTGGTCGTTGCCAGGGGGATGCTCCAGGGCACACCTAACTCCCATTCGGAAAAATCAAGTGACTATCAGCTGACATGATGTCGAACCTAAGTATCCATTCTCACTCAGTCTGTGCATACTCTGGAAACTTTGAGCTTGAGCGCAGTCCGTCGCAAGAGCATGGGCGGGCAGAACATACATATGAATCATTGCTAGTGTTAGCTACTGGTCCGGGTTATCTGGCCGCAGTCTGGTTTGGTACCGGACCCATTGTCCCAGGTCGGTTCTGGAACCACCAAGGAACCGAATGGCCCAATCACAAGTGGTTCCAAACTGGAACTGAACTGGGACCCGCCGGGTTTTGGTCGGTTTTACCTGCAGCTGAGCCTCATTTGTCATCGGCCCCAATAATCACAGCTTTTCTGCTCCAATGAAGTATTAGAGTTCTGATTGGATCGCGACATGTCATATACGTAGATTATGCAGTTTTTGACGCTCTTTCACCTCCCGGTCTCCGATTTGCGATACAATCAGTATTAGTTGAGTTGCTGTGAAATAAAGCCGAAAATGCGGTCAGAATCAACTGTCTTTCATAGCGACTCAACAAATACTAATCGAATCCCAAATCGGAGACTGGGAGGTAAAAGAGTGTCAAAAACTGCATTATCTACATATTTAACATGTCACAATCCAATCAGAACTCAAATACTCAATTGGGGCGATAGTTTTCCAGAAGAAACCGGCCAAAACCTGGCGGGTCCGGTTCAGTCCTAGGTTGGAACTGCTTGTGATTGGGTGGTTCAGTTCCATTGGCGGTTCGGAACCGGAACCGACCCGGACCCGTACTTTGGAACTGTTGCTAACACTAATCATTGCTAGTACCACTGTGGAAGCTGAAGGCATCGGCAGTGCTGAGTCTCATTGTGTGGTAGGTGTACCGGTGATAGCATGAGAAATGAGGATTGAATCTATTGCTATTTCGAATACGATCCGAACTGCCTGTGCTTTCTATTTCTGGTTTTGGGCAAGCAAGATTCACCTTACAGCATGACCACTCCCTCGACCACCACCATAAGTAATTCTTCACAACTGTATTCTGTTTCTCACATGATATCAAGTGGATATATCGAAACCCAAAGCCATCGATTCTCTAACATCCAGACCTAGTGATACATGAGAGATAATAGAGATTCCGAAAATCTAGTCCATTTTGAAGACGACACACAGTAATCACCCCCACTCAAACTCCGTACAACCACAAAAAATACTTCCAGATGTACCCCAGCAAATCAAAAAAACATTCTATAAGACCCATCAATGACATTCTATACCCAAGCGGACCTAGAAACACCTGGGCAGCTATTCTGATTGCAACAACATCCCAGCCTGAATGGCAGTTTCCTCAACGCGTGTATTGAGAACATTGTGGACATCCTACTTGCTAATGATCAGACAATTCATCAGTCCATGCCAAACATGTAGCGGAGTGCTACCATTGACCATATGCAGTGCAGACACTCTATTATTGAAGCTGTTTGGACCAGTGTTGGCAAGCCAGGTGTGAGGCTTGCGCATCTGACCCAGTCACACCATCCATCCAAAAGCTTGCTGCTGCTCGTTGAGAATCAAAGGCTTCTGAAGAATTACTGCCTGATTGGCAGCCATGAGGTTGAGCCCAGTACCTCCAATCTTGGTGGTGGTAATGAAGACGGAGCACCGGGGGGAATTGTGGAAAGCACTTATAACTTCGCTGCCTCTGTCGGCAGAATCTTCGGAGACCATGCGAATGACCTGGATGTCATGGTTGAAATGGCGATGCATCTACTATGCCCGACAGTGCACCTGGCCTGGCAAAGGACAAAACAGTACTGCCTTCTGAGGATGTGGTGAAAGGACAGGAAAGCCTATACTAGGCTGGTCATTCATCTCAGGAACAGTCGCCGAACCGCAGATCAACTCAGGGAGGAATGATTCTCGGAGCCATCTGAAAATCGGACCCTCCACAAAACTGCTGGCATTCCACTCTTTCTTCCAACTGCCATAGGCAAAACGATCACCGTCTTGCACCAACGGTAGCGAAACGCAATCTAGGTGCCAGTGATGAATCAGCCAAGTGATTCCATGCTTGCCTTCATCCTTCTGCCCCTGTAGTCAGGTGGCAACATCAGTAAGCTGCTTCTGTTCTTCCTGAGCCCACTCCAGCACGACTGGATGGACATCCTCCAATGGAATGTAAACCAGGGTGGCATCTGAAGCCAGCCATGACTCTGTCCATCGGCGGATTGTCCATGGGTGAGTGACATCGGTCATCACCAAGGCAGCTTCCTGCTGAGCTTCAGAGGAACCTCCCATGGTGACGGCGGATTGAAGGGTGGTGATCGCTGACATTGAAGCTTCAGGACCATGTTCATCTACGGCTCATGTGTTCTTAGGCGCATCTGGAATCGTGAACAGCCACCGAGTCATATTTCCCCAGTCCTTCTGTGAGTGGTAGGCCGGCATTGCGGTAACTTGCAATTTGAAAACAATTTGGACTTCAGCTGCAACGGACAGACCCTTAGGCTTTGGATCTTTGAAGCAGTGTGCTTCATCAAAGATTCCCCACAACAACTGGCAGTTTGTCAGATGGCAAACTGTGTCGTTCTCATTTCTTTGCGCCTGGCTCGTGAATGTATCGTAGGTGATGATGTGGATGTCCCACCATCTCTCGAAATTTTCCACACAGAAATTGAAATGTGGGTGAGTCAGGTCACCAGCATCGTCTGCGCAGAGATCATGCACCAAAAACGAAGTCCCTTTGACGATGGTATTGATTGCACAAATGAATGTCACTCGGACACATTGGAGTACCTCACCGAGTACCAGATTCCATGGTGGGAGGTCAGTTGTTGGCTTATCATCAAGCAACTGGAGAAGACAATGAGGAACAGGGTTAGGGGGAGTGCAAGGGTACCATTGCTTCTGCACAGCACAGTCGGTTGAGAAGCCTGTTGCCACCGCCTGACACCATCTGCTAAATGAGAGGATAAAGAGTACCGGAAGTTGTGTATCATGGTGATTTGTTACATCCTCCGCAATTGACTTGGTATAAAGAGCCATAGCTAAGAGGGTGAACATCTTCCCAAGTCCCATTTCATCAGCCAGGAGCATCCCAGGATGGTCCACATTGAAGATCTATCTCTGCACAATGAACCAAATTGCCCAGATATGATGTGCAAGAAATCTTACTTCTGGAAATTGCTACAAGGTGAACTTTGGCCCTCAAATGGCATCCGCATGTGAATCTCCGTGTGGTACAGCACTGAGTAATGCAACCGCTTCTTTAAGACACTCATGCTCGAAAGTGTTGTTGATAGTGGCCATGAGAGTATTATCCAAAACTTGCCTGGGCACATCATGTTGAGGTCCGATCAGCTCCTTGGCAAATTGTGAATTGTTGTCAAGAGCTTCGGTGCTCTGAATTTCCTTCACAAGGGCGGCAAGAGCACTTGCAGTCGGTGGCACAGGCCAATTGGCATAGTCATGTAGCAGGGCTGGGGCCCACCGTTTGCTGGGTGTATCTGGTGGTGCACCGGGGGTTCTGAGAGACTTCCTTTTGGGTGTTTGTGGCAGTGCTCTCTACAAGGAATTCCAGTTAGCCCAGAACTTCATTCATCATTTCAGGCACTCCTAACTTACTCTCTCTCCATCATTGCTTTTTTGGGCTCCTCCACTAACAGGACGTTCTCAGGCGGGTCCTCTCCATCTCCTTTCCACAGGTTCACCTCAAGGATTAGAGTTGCTGCTTCAGGCGCAACTGCATGGAAGTTCTGGACCTCCCCATTCCATGTTTCCTGGTTCCAAAGACCACCAAGAAACTTCTCCCCAACCATAACTCTGGCATCTTGAGCAGCTTCTTTACTCAACTGGCAGCGATATATGGTTTTGAGAGTCAATGGACCCATCAGCTTTGCCTTAGCAATCCACTTCAGAAGTTGGAAATAATCTTCAAGTTCTTGAAATATCGTGAATGAAGACCCAGAAGTGGCATCTCCGCCCACCCACACCACAAACGACGTGTATTCGATATCGGCCACCTCAATGTTCGGCCGTTTGGGATAGGGTTCATCAATGCTATCCTCTGCCATGCTCTTTGCACCACATCCCTGCCCTTTCTTTTTGTCACCTTTTACTGTCCCGGTGGCTGTCTCTCACAGGCGGTTGCAGAGATTTCGGATGCAATTGTGAATCCAGTTGTGCCTGATACTCTCAGAATCATCAAACTGGTCAAGGGGTAGAAACTCCTCATAACACTGGATGACATCTGAGATAGCTGCTTCCCAAAGTTCGAACCTGATGCGCCCTTTGATCCCCCTCATCTTCAAATGGAGTGGTCCTATCATGCAATGAGAGTGCCGTGGAATCAGCCATTCATGCTGGACATGATTATCAAACTTGGAGATGTTGCTTCTCCCAGGTGTGTCGCCTTCCTTGAACCCCTTTTTAACTTGGCCCATCTCAACCCTGAGTTGCCCAGTGGTGACTTTAGCCCCAGTGATAGTGGGTGGCTTTGTTCCATCTCCAGTTCCATCAGGTGGAACAATGCCTGCTAGGGCTATCTGACCCTGGTATTTACCAAGAGTGATCTGCCACTGGCATTGATCGCAGGGGATTTTAGAAGTTGGGGTCCATGGGAACAGTTTAGGTAGCGCTTTGGTCCATCTCCTTGGGTCAGGGGCTGCACTCCCTTCAGTCTTGCTAGTCTCTTTAGATGTGGTAGTTTCCAGTGTAGGCATTGGTGCTCCTGGTGCTCCTGGCTGTCCTTGGAGTGGTTGAGGGATGGTGGGTTGCTGTCAAGGGTTCAAGGCTCGGAGTTCTAGGGGTTATAAAAACCAAACTAAGACGTAGGTGTTGTGGGGTGAGCAGTGATCGCGGGTACTGCGTAACAGGCAAGAGACTCGAATTCCGGAATCACAGAAGTGAACAAAGGTTGTTGCCGAAGCTTATTGATTGTTTTGTAGACTAGGGAACGAGTGAAGAACAAACCTATTCTCCGCGAATCCAGCGTCCTTATATACAGTTAACGCGACCGTCGTCACCTTTGCTCACTCGTTCCGAAATACATCCTAACTCCACCCAACAATGTACGCAACCCTTTCAGTCCGCAGCCTACGCCATAACCATCACGCCATATTTACAACGCAACCAACAAACCCTGATTCCAACCAACAAAACCTGATTCTTTCCAACAAAACCTGATTCCAACCAACGAAACCTGATTTCCTTCGTATTCCTATATCCCAATCATCGATCCATATTCCTCCCTCGATCCTCACTCGACACAACCATGACAGTAGCTCCCCCTTCCACAGGCCGAGTTCCTACAAGGCTATTGATCCGGGTTTGCCAGGTTGTTCTTTGTGGAATACATCGATTGCTTGAAGTCCGTCCACATTGATTGCCGGTTCCCAGCTTTGTTCATCATAGCCCATCCACTTGACTAGGTACTGCAATTGTCGTCGAAACATCCTCGAGTCGTCGATGCGTTCCACTTCGTATTCTTCTTCTCCGTCCACGATAACTGCAGGTGGTGGGGATTCGACTTGCCCTGGCAGGGGATCTTCCGATACTTTGGTTAAGTGGGATATTGGTTGTACTGGATGAATGTGGAGATCCTTGGGTAACTGTAACCGATAGGCCCATGAACTGATGACCTCCGTAATCTTGTAGGGTCCCAGGCGTTTCCAGTCAAGTTTCTTGCTGGGTCGTTGTGTTGTAATGTTCCTGGCGTCCATCCAGACTCGATCCCTAACCTTCATCTGCACTCCCTCCCGATGATGCTTGTCCGCTTGTTCCGCCTGGATATCTTGCGCTCGAGTCATTTCAGCCTTCATCTGTTGGAAGATATCGTTCATTTTCTGGGAGAGGGTGTTTGCGTTTACTTCCCTGATATCGTTTCCCTTCTGAATCGGATGTTGACTGAAGGTCATTCTTGGGTGAAATCCGTAATTGCCAAAGAATGGTGAGCATCCTGTTGTTTCCGAGGCGTGATTGTTCGATGCAAATTCTGCCATTGGTAGCCACCGTGTCCAGTCGTTCTGTTGATAATTGACGAAGGCCCTGAGGTACCATTCCATAATGGCGTTCATTCATTCTGTTTGTCCATCAGTCTGCAGATGAAACGCGGTTGACAGCCTTCTTTCGACTCCGAGTCTTTCACAAACGTGCCTCCAGAACTCTGATGCGAATTGGGGTCCTCTGTCCGATACTATGGTGTCTGGTATGCCTTGTAACTTGAACACCTCTCGTATAAACATCTCACCCAGCTTCTTGCCGTCTGTATCGTCCCGACATGGTACTAAATGTTTCATTTTTGACAACCTATCAACCACTACCCATATGGCGTTATACCCCTCGCTCTCCGGTAGTCCCACCACGAAATCCATACTCAGATCCTTTCATGGTTGTTGCGGTATTTCCAGTGGCTTGAGCCATCCGTGGACTTTCTGATGGATTGCTTTGCTGCGTTGACATACGTGGCAGTTTCGTACGTATCTGTCCACGTCGTTCCTCATACCTGGCCATTGATGACTTCTTTTCAGGAGTTCGAAGGTTTTTGCTCGTCCTGGATGTCCTGCTGCCGGTGAATCGTGATCATCCTTTATCAATTGAAGTTTCTTCGAAGTTTCTTCGTTGATGATTTCCGTGGCATTGTCACACAGTCCCTCGCTGCTGTCATACAGGCAGTTCTTGCACACCCTTTGAATCCAATTCCACAACTGTTCTGGGCTAACTTCATCTGCTTCTCGACTGACTACTTCCGCAAACGCTACTACTAATCCCTTCTGTATTCCTAGGTAACGATTTTCCATCTTCAGCACGATTTGTTGGGTTTTTTCTGCCCCCCTCTTCGGAGGAATGTCTCCTGGCATTCTGGTAAGTGCATCGGGCTTCTGACACTGTTTTCCTGGACGGTATATGATCTTGAACTTGAATCTTGATAGGAAATCCGACCATCTTGTTTGCCTTCTATTGAGCAGCTTTGATGCCATGAAGTATTCGAGATTCATGTGGTCTGTCAGTATTTTGATAGGATGTACTGACCCTTCGCATTCCGGTCACCATTGTTCCAGACTTTTAACGATGGCTCCCAGCTCTTGATCATAGATTTCGTAATTTTCTTCCGCTAGTGTATGTTTCTTTGAAAGGAATGCCACTGGATGGAGGATTCCCTGATCGTCGTACTGTGATAATACTCCTGCGGATACATAACTCGATGCGTCAGTTTCCAGGAGAATTTCCTTTTCGTAGTCGAAGTGTGCTAGGTCTGGTGCCGTTGTAAATGCTTCCTTCAATTTGGCAAATGCTCTCTTTTGATCAGGGCCCCAGTGAATAGGTACCAGTTTCTTCGTAAGTTTGGTTAATGGTTGGACCACCCTGCTATAGTTTCTTATAAACCTTCAGTAGAAGTTTGCGAATCCTAAAAACGCTTGAACTTCTTTGAGCTTGCTAGGTGCTTCCCACTCCTTCACCGCTGTTACTTTTTCCGGGTCCATTTTCATCCCATTTACCCCAACTATCAATCCCAGATTCTTCACCTCCTGTTGATGAAACTCGCATTTTTCCGCTTTCAGATACAGACCGGCCTCCTTAAGCGTTGTCATTATTGCTCTGACGTGTTCCTTATGTTCCTTTAAATTATCACTGTAAATAAGGATGTCGTCCAGGAAAGCCGTACAGAAGATGTCCAGAAAGGGGCGAAGGGTATCGTTGATAAATTCCTGAAAACTAGCTGGTTCATTGGTGAGTCCAAAGGGCATAAGGAGGGATTCGAACAGGCCATAACAAGTCCTAAACGCCGTTTTCCATTCGTCTCCTTCTGCTATTCGAATCATGTTGTAGGCGTCTCGGACATCCAGTTTGGTGTACCATTTGGCTTTTGACAATCTCAACAAGGTTTCCTGGATTAACGGTAACGGATATCGATTTTTTATGGTTCCTTCGTTGAGTTCTTGATAGTCCACGCATAGTCGTAAGCCTCCATTCGGTTCAGGTGCGAACAACACAAGTGCTCTGCATGGTGATGATGACGATCTGATGAATCCCTTTGACAAATTCTTTTCAATCCACTCTTTCAGGACCTGAAGTTATTCTCTTGATAAGCTGTATATTGGTCCGAAAGGTAGGGTGAATCCATCTTGGAGTGTAATCTTATAATTCCATGGTCTGTGTGGTGGTAGTCTTTCAGCGATTACTTTGTCAAAGAGGGGGAGAAACTCATGATATTCCTTGGGAATTAATTGTTCCAGCGGTTTTTCTTGAAGGTCCTTCACTTCTAGGGCCTTGTTGATTTCATATAAGGTTACTGCATACACCTTAAGTTTTTCCTTCTTATTCCGTCTCATAAATGGAGCTGCTGCTATGGCGCATATGTCCAGTTTTGGTTCATCGGATTCCGTTGTTTCCATATGATTTCCCTACACCCATACGCTCGAATGATGTTGACAGTGCTTCTGGCAGTAATCGCTTTCGAATCTGATTCTTTTCTTTTGGAATTTGACTGTAACATCGTGAAGTTGTAGCCATGGTAATTCAAGTACGATTGGATAGTGTCCAAGTTTCGTAACGAATGCTGGTAACTGCTCCTGATGTCCGTGTATGCCTAAGCTCAGTTTTGCCATAGTGGTAATGGTTCCTGATTCGATGGGCCTTCCATCTATAACTTCTAATTCTCTTGATTCTTTTAATTCTTGTTCTTGTAATTGATGATGGTGGACGAAATCTTTGTCAATAAATGCTATTCCAGTAGCTCCGCAGTCTATCAAAGCGTGGGTATCAATGATCTTGTCTTCTATTTTCAGCGAGCATTTCACAACAAGATGTTTGCTTTCCATAGAAGACTCTTTCATTTCTGCGCTTGATATAGAAAACTGCGAAATACCAAAACTAGCATTAACTGACATAGGAGATTCGTTTCCAGCGCAATTGCCATCCTTATTGCACTGGACTGAACTTTTCCCGATTCCACTTCCTATCCTTTTCCTGTTGTCGCATCTGCATCTCCTTCATTTGCTGCCTTCCTAAAAGGTGATACTTCCGTCTGTCCTGATGCTGCCTTCAGCTTCCTTGGGCATGATGCTGCGAAATGTCTGCTATCCCTACAGTACATACATAGTCCCCCTTCCCTTCGTCTTTTCCTTTCCTCAGGTGTAATTTTTTTTCCTTTAACTGCTGAAAGATCCATTGGGGCAGGGCCATGATAGCCTGCAACTGATCCGTGGATGCCGAGTCTGGGGCGGATGTGGTGTTGGTTGTCGAATCGGACTTCTTGTAACCTTCCCACTTCCCAGATTTCTTTTCCACCGCTCTCCTTCTTAATTGCGAATCACTTTTTGACACCATCTTGACGAATTCGATCATGCATTCTGGCTCCTCGATATGTTGTATGGAGTCTTTGAGCTCGTTGGATTATCTTTTCGTAATGCATCTAACTGTGTATCTTCGTTCCATTTGTTGTCTACTATGTATCTTTGAAATTCCGCGTAGTACTGGGAGAATTCACGGTCTCGTTGCCTGAGTTTCTCAAGTTCCCTCTTTGCTGTTGCTGCTCTGTCTTGATCTCCGAATGCTACATCCAGCAGGTCAATTAGGTCTTTCAGGGTATTGAGCTTGACTTCCCCTGAGATTTCATCACAGTGTGGCATTAACTGTGCCAGAGCCACTCCTTTCAGACATCCAACGGCATACCATAGCTTCTTCTGTTCGTTGCCAAATGCCTTTGGTTTTCCGGCTATCTTCAATGCCAGCTGCACCTTCCACCCTCGAAGTTCCTTCCTATCTTCTCCTGAAAACTGGTGATATCATTCACCTTGTCTTCTCGCTCCCCTCTGTCCGTCCTTTCTCCTGTTTCTTCCCTTCTTTCTTCTGTCAACTTCAGGATCCTGGTTACCTGTTGTCGATTTTCCTCCGCCAGGTCCCTAAACTTCTCCATTTGAGCTTGAGCATCTTCCAGATCTTGTTTCAATTCCGCCAGGTCTGGATTTGCTTCTTCCAATGCTTGTTTTAGGATCCAGATTTCTTCAACCAGGTCCGCATGACAGCATGTTTGCAGTGTTTCTGTTGTTGCCGCTGTTTGTTGAGTAAGCAGTAGTTCCTGCTTCAAATTGTCTCTTTCCTGCACGACATTTTCTCCTTCTGCCAACAATTCCGATATTCATACTTCCGCATTCCTCACAGATTGCTGTTCCTTCAGCAAGCCGTTCAGTCTGCTGGTTGTTGGTAGTTGGCTTATTGCTGTCAGCCCTTTGTTGATGTCCCAAATGTGTTCCCTGAGCTGTACTTCGCTCATGATTTCTGTGTTCCTTGTTGCCACAATTTCCAGCTCCGTCTGTAAGGCTCCGGTCAACGTGACATCGCGAGTTGGCCGTGATGATTATCCGGACATCTTTTTGATGATGTAGAGTGGCGGCTGTAAGGAGGCGGGGTTCTGTTAAACAGTCTCTGACATTGTCTATGTTGTTTTGGATTTGTTGAACTGCCGTTTCGATTTCTGCTTCTAGAAATGGATTGACCATCTACCAGAAGAACACCTCGTGTTTGCTGGGTGTTCTTACGATGATCAGCGGGGTTGGTAAGGAGCCGGATGTAATTCGCGGTGAACTCCCTTTCCCTTGTTCGCCTTTCGTTCGTTGTAATCCGCCCACAAGATTTGGCTGTCTATGTCCTTCTGTGTTGCCTTGATTGTGGATTCTGATATCGTTGATTGAGCTTCTGCTGCTCTACCGATTGTTGTATGTGTTCCTGTGCAGTTATGTTCGCAGTAGCACGGTTCTTCGTTTTGACAATGGACGTGAAGACTGTAGTACTTGGTCCAGAAGTTTGTGAATACTGCGTCGTCGATTTGGAGGCCTCCTCCGTTGCTTGCTGCTTCTGTCCAGTAGCTATTCCAAGAAGATACCGCTTGTGGTTCGTCCCAGAAGTATGTTTCCAAAGGTTCCTCGGGTTTGTTGAGGATAGCATCGATGCTAAGAAAGGCGTTCAGGGGTTCTTGTTCGAAGAGGTTGAGGGTTCGACCAGCTAGGTCGAGGCAATTGATTCGGGATTGTTGAGGTTTGTTGCCGTCGTATGCTGGCATCTAAAACAGCGTGGAACCTTCGCGTCGATGTTTCCACAGGCACACACCGCAGGAGTGTCTCCAAAAGCTGTGTACTGTGAGCTTATTTTCGAAGTTTCCAACTGATTTAAACACGGAGCAAAAGGAGTTGCAGGGTCTATGGCAAAAGTAACAACCACTTCGATGAGAGTAGCGGCACATATACTAAAATATAACCAGTAGAATCGATTGTAGACTCGTTCTTCTGTCAAGGGTTCAAGGCTCGGAGTTCTAGGGGTTATAAAAACCAAACTAAGACGTAGGTGATGTGGGGTGAGCAGTGATCGCCGGTACTGAATAACAGGCAAGAGACTCGAATTCCGCAATCACAGAAGTGAACAAAGATTGTTGCCGAAGCTTATTGATTGTTTTGTAGACTAGAGAATGAGTGAAGAACAAACCAATCCTCCGCGAATCCAGCATCCTTATATACAGTTAACGCGACCGTCGTCACCTTTGCTCACTCGTTCCGAAATACATCCTAACTCCACCCAACAATGTACGCAACCCTTTCAGTCCGCAGCCTACGCCATAACCATCACGCCATATTTACAACGCAACCAACAAACCCTGATTCCAACCAACAAAACCTGATTCTTTCCAACAAAACCTGATTCCAACCAACGAAACCTGATTTCCTTCGTATTCCTATATCCCAATCATCGATCCATATTCCTCCCTCGATCCTCACTCGACACAACCGTGACAGCTGCATCAGAGGTGTGGAAGGATTTGTGGATTATGAGCCTGGAGAAACTGGTGGTCTTGGTAGAGGGGGAGGTGGATGTGGAGTGTACTGGGGCCCATCATATGCAGGTAGAGCGGCAGGGGACTGTGGGGTGAACCAGGATCCTTCACCTCCAGGTGGTGCGGGAGGGGGCTGTGAGGTGAACTGGGATCCTTCACATCCAGGTGGGGTGGGAGGGGGCTGAGGGGTGAACCGGCATCCTTGACCGCCAGGTGGAGCAGGAGCAGGGTGTAGGGTGAACCGAGATCCTTCCACTCCAGTTGGACCTGGCCGTGGATGGGGAGGCAGTGGTGTGTGTCAGTCTTTGTCAGGCGGTGGAGACATTGGGGGGTTTGGGTTCACTGATGGTGGTGGTGGTGGTTGTGGAGGTGGTTGGGGTGGAACCCATCCGTATGGAACCCAGGTTTGTTGGTTCTCATTCTATATGTGCAGTCTGTCAGGGCTGATCATCCATGGTGCAGCATACAGACAATAGTTCAGTGGTTGCGGCTAATATTGGGGTTCCTCAGTCGGCAGCCGGGACGGTTGATAATTGGGATTAGGATGCCAGGCAAACCCGTCCCTCATCTGAGACCCATCACTGCTGAGATAGTGGTTTGGATTGGGTCGTTGTGGAGGTGCACTACCATGATATTGATACGGGTGTCCTGGGTTGGTTGGAGAGTGGTTGTTGGCAGGGATGATCTGCGACATGATGTATAGAAGTAGTTACGAAGAGGAGGTTAGGAGGTTAGGAGGTTTGGAACTTCTTGCTCAAAGCTCTATGGTATCTGCAGTAGTACTGTGAATGAAGTAGTGTGGTGGATTTCATTTGTGGGAGGCAAGGTGCATTTATATTCACTCGCAATTTGCTCGAGAACACTCAATGCACACAGACCTCGTGCGCACTTCTCTTACCATACCGTCATTTTTGACAAACTTCTGATACATGTTTCCGTCTCCCATTATCTGCTAGAAGCGTTCAAGTTGATCACTAGATCAAAGGTAGGGTATCACCCCTGCCACTTGGTGGCAGTTTCTCACAGCCCACCCAGCTTATGCTGCGATTCTGAAGCTGCAACAAACGAATCATATGAACACCCATGATCGCCTTGCTTGTTGATGTTTGATACTTCAAATTAACCTACTGCCTTTCAAGAGAGGTGTTTGCAGTTGTTCATCTCTCGTAACAAAAAGCAGGCGACCTGCATGAAACCCCTGTCGGTGGTTGCAGATTCTGGGAATATACTGAATATTAACCATACATCCGAACATACAGCACTATTTAGAGATGGAAAACTCCCATTATCCAATGCCTATCGGACTCAAGTACCTTGCTATTGGGAGGGAGCTGCACAATTAGATGCGATCCAAGCCCTGCTGCTACCTACAGGTGCATCTGAACCTCTGCCTGGAGATTTTGGTGGGGTGCTCATGACGACAATTGTGGGCTTAGCAGGGGTTAGGAACTGGAACTGAATCACTTTGCGGGGTACAAACAATGAGTCAGGTGAAGTGACATATAGTTGTTTGTGTCATTCAAACTGTCCTATCAAGCTTGCATGTCATATGGCATGGAACCTTATTTTGCTGGGGGGGTGTGCAACTTGAACCTTTGGTAGCTTTCTTCACCCCTGAATCGGTGCTCCTCACCATTCACCACACACTTGTCACATCACATCTACCATTCACCATGCATTTGAATCACCCTCAACCATTCGCCCTACACTTGTTGCACCCCATCTACCATTCACCATACACTCATTGCACCCCATCTACTATTCACCATACACTCATTGCACCCCATCTACTGTTCACCATACACTCGTCATACTCTATCTACCATTCACCATACATTCATCGTACCCCATCTACCATTCGCCATACACTCACCGCACCATCTACCATTCACCAAACATTTGTCGAACTCCATCTACCATTCACCACACACTCATCGTACCCCATCTACCATTCACCATACACTGGTTGCACCATCAACCATTCGCCATACCCTCGTTGCACCACATCTACCATTCACCATTCACTCGTCATGCCCCATCTACCGGTGATACTGTCACAATAGTTATCAGTATGAGTCATCAGGCAAACCAGTGCTTATGATTGCGATGCACACTATGTGGAATGCGGATCAGCCACTCCACTGGTTTTGCTCTATATTATTGATACAATCACCCCGAGGTGTGTGATGACATGGGAGTGGTAATGGAATGACTTGGAACAGAAGCAAATTGGAGATCTAGTGAGTAGCGAGATGAGCAAAGCAAGAAGTAAATGAATGCAGGAGAACCTGGCAGTACCCAAGGGTTCATACCAGCCGCGCAGACCTCCAAAAGCGCTCCCATACCTGAGCTACCAGAGAAACATGACATCACATTTGTAACTGCGAGGCAAGTCACCCACACAGCAGTGTATGAACAGGCCGCAGGTAGGCATGTGGTGGGAGAGGCTATGAGCCTCTACGACAAACACCGGAAACCGCATTGGAATTCGTGGCCCCCATTTGCAAATGCATTCGATTATCAACAAGCCCATGCACTAGATACACAAAGCATAACTTGGGTAGATGACTATCTGCAGCGCAGCAGGGAGAATTTCCTTACTACTTCGTTCCAGACGGCATCTGAGCACTGGAAGCTGCTAAGGTGCTGCAACTTCGGACTGTGAGCAGCGAATTGGCTTCAGGTGCCTGAGAAATATGGTCACAAATACTGCAGGGACATTTTCTAGTGCATCCAGTTTCTTTTGGGGCATTTACTGTTTACGGAGCACCTGGATTTGGCCCCAGTGCATCTGTACCATTCGGCTAATCATCTAATCTATAGTGTGATGAACTCAAGAGATTTGTTGTTGGAAACTCAGGAGCAATTTCCCAATGCTGCAAGAATTGAGCCAGTAATCATCACCTCAGGCAAGACCCATCTCAGGAATTTAACCGGCGACAAGAGTGCCGGGGCACTATATATGAATATCGGGAACATTCAGAATGATGTTCATCGTGAAGCATCCAAGCAGGCCTGGATTTTGATGGAATTCATTCCAGTTCCACCAAAAGGTGCAACTAATATAGACTCTTCATGGCACCACACGATCCAAACTATCCTGAAACCACTTAGAGAAGTCAATATTAGTGGCACTGGTAATGAGTGGGATTGTGCCGATGGATTCAAACGTACCTGCTACCCATTGCTAGCTGCATGGATTGGGACGATCCGGAGATTGCAATGATCACAAAGATTGTTGGGGAGCCTGCCCTGTATGGGTTGTACTGAAGGGAGCTGAGATGGGCCATGGCTAAGGATTTCGCAACTGGGAGCCTCGATGTACGTTACGCTATCAAGAGCACCTGGAGGAGAATCGACTTGATGAATTCAAAGAGGTGCATCTACAACTGACTTCAAATTGCTGCTGGAATTATCTTCTGTGCAATGTCCATTGCCTTTGGCAACCAGATGCACTTCACCAACTCTATTTGGGGATCGAGAAAGATATCTTAAACTGGATTTTGGAGTACCTCACCGATCGAGGCTTGAAAGCTGAATTGGGTTCCTAGTTCACCTCAGTTCAACACTACCCAAACATGTTGCATTTCTCTTAACCCTTTGATCTTCTCAAGAATGGATCCTGCCATGGCAAGGAAATCTCAGAAATGCTCAGGGGTCTATCTGCAGCATGTGCTCCCCTGCTTTTCAGCGGTGTTGCAGGGAAAACAATCTCAGAAAGTGTATCTGATATGGAGGTTATGAAAACGATTTGGGTACTGATTGAATGTTCTTCACTAGCCAGCCAGCAAATGCACTTGGGTATCTTGTTGAAATTCATCGACGAATCTCTTGACAGCTTTTACCTGTGCAAACCAATCTTCACTCCTCCACATGCTACTGTGGTCCAGACAAGGCGTTTAGGAAGCGACTTCAAAGTGCAGGCAGCAAAACTTATAGAGATGGCAATGGAGAAGATGGAGAGAGAGCTTCATAGGGAGATTTATGGTATCACAACTGGCCAGCAGAGAACTTTTGAGGTGCACCTGAAAATAGAGCAGCTGCATGCCACTATCTGGAATGCAGAGGAGCAATCGACAACAATGGTTCAATTCGAAGCAGAGATCTATGGAGCGTGCACAGACAACCTTGCCTGGTTGGGCCAGGTGTTTAACAAAGCTCAGGACCGCCTGGAACTCAATCTGCATTCCAAAGCTAGCCATGTCCCGTGAAGCAAGTTTGCAAAAGAATATGAATGAGAATGTTACACCATCATCACTGCTGTGTTTGGTGCATCGAAGGTCACTGTCACTGCAAAGTGGGAGTTTAAGGGGCTCCTCTTGGAAGCTGAGAAAGCAGCAACACATTGGTCAGAGGAGCGCCAACACGAGGTTGCCCAGTGTCTGGACAAAGCAGTTTACAGGGCAAGCCATACAGCTCAAGCTGCTTTTTGTCAAGCCATGACGGAGAACCACCTGAAGTATGATCAAGAATGAGACTCAAGGACAGGTCCGGATTTACGGAAGCAGCTAATGCTGCAATTGTATCACTTTGGAAAGCCAAAAATGCACCTCCTCTGTCATTACCGTGACTTCATCACCATGATAGGTGCTCCTCATAATTTTCAACCAAGATCTCAGAGCTCTTGCACATTTTGAATGTCAAAGATGCGAAACGTGCCAGCCATGGGGTCAACATCATGCTACAGCTTGTTGAGCACAATGATCGCTACAATGCAATGGACTATACGGAACACATTCATTGATTGCTTGCATTGTCCGGAGTATCCGTCGAGGAGAGTGCAACAGTCCTTAACATGATGACAGGTCGAGAGAAATGGCGAATGACCAGGTGTGCACAGCCAAAAAGAATACTTGCCGGCAAATCAGGTTGTTTGATTCGATCCAGTATACAACCTCAGTGGCAGTGAAAACTTTGAACTATTTGTGCACTTTCATAGTCTTTCAAGCAGATATCACTAGTTGAAGCAGCTGCAACCTTCAACATTGCGATATTGCCATCACTTGTTGGGCAGCATCTGCATGAGATGTGGGGCCGTGATGTGGTCAGTGTGATCTGGGGCTATGGGAATGAGTTCAATGAAGACGTAATCTTACGACCTCCCAACAAGGTTGCTTTCTACACACCGGAATTTCATAACTCTCAGCAGATCAACCAGTTTCTGCTGGACTGCAGTGTGGAGGGTACACCACATGGTGGGACACACAGGTGGCCTGAACAGGTGATATGGGTGTGTGTGAGTGAAAATATGGATGATGGACTCCGCAGGTGCCACCCCATATTTTCAATTCAATTCTTCACCTGTTCACCACAGACCAGGACCATGCTGGTAAGTGGGATGATTGCAAGCACTGGCGGCCGGTTGTTGCAGCAGCACCCTCATTTCCTTTTATGCCTTCAAACCTGGGTTGATAGACCAACACCACTGAAGTTGTCTGTTGTTATCAGTACACATTTCGAGCATCGTTTAGGGTACCCTCAAGAAGTGGATGGGTTTGTCAGAGTGGTAAAGAAATCGACACCAAATGTTATTGCCATGGAGAAAATTGAAGTGCCATGCCACTCGGTCCCAGAGATTCGGACATCGACAGGGAACCATTTGGTATGGATTGTATATAATAAAGTAGATTTAGATATGTACTGGGATGTATATTAAAGCAAAACACATATAGATGAATGGTTAGGAGCCACCTCTGCCATTTATCCAAACGAGTGAGAGGAGTTTCACGCAGGGGTTCACTTGAAATTCAGCTGGTGTGTATAGATAATATATCAGTGTAATGAGATCTAAAGATATTGATTTATACAAATCACTCATGACGATGCTTGAAGTAGCAGCAATGTATGGACAGCATGATCAATATATACAGTCACATATGATGTCAATTGGCAGTGCAGGCTGCAGAGTGTCAGGGAGACATGCAGAGCAGAGTGCGTGAATGAGCCCATTTGTGGAACTTTCAGGCAGTGGTAGCAATGCTGTGAGATGCTTCTGTACAATTGTGGAAAATTCACAGGTGTACTGGGAGCTGCCTGGAGTACGTCGGAGCATAGTAAATTGATACGGGAGGATTTGGGAGGCTTCCAAGCCCCAAGGATGATTCCAGAAGGTCGGTTCCAGGCCAGGGAGACAATTGCATTTTCCTGATATGTGGAATTGCTCTGCCCTTAAGTTTGAGTATCATTATGAACCCTGTGTCATTGCTAGATATCCAGGATATACTGTGTATTGAATAACATTAAATGATTTGACGGATATGGACTAAGGAGTTTGTTGCAGAGGTGATTGAAAGAATATGTAATATCATATAGTCTATCAATATTATAAGTTAGATGTAAGATCACTCTGCTCAGTTAGAGGGGAAATATAATATCAACTGGCAGATAAATATAGATTACCCGAATTTATTGATTCAAGAGAATTGTATACTCAAAAATCATAATATCAATTGACTGTTAGATGAAGTTTACATTGCAGAAGTATGGGTGAAGTTTAGTATCATTTGACAACTCCCAACTTCATAAAGCTTGAAAAGAAATTTTGAAAACAATGTTTACTTCCAAGCATCAGATTCTTTTAGTTGCTTGGCGTCCACTGGAAACTTCAAAGTTACTGAATGTTAGAAATTTAGATATGTCGACCCTTGCACAGTTCTGCTAATTGAACAATATCTGGTATTGTACAATTGGGCCGTTTGGGTATTTTGGCATTTGGGGATTGGACAGTTATGTGGAATTGGAAGCATTGGCCAGAATCAGGAGCAGTGGCCAACATTGGAATGCTGGTAAGCATCGGAAGTACTAGACAGGTTTAAAAGCACTGGCCAATGTTGAATTCAGTAGTTATCATCCAAAGCACTCTCCAGCATGAAAAGTATATGCGTGCCAATATTCAGACTTAGTGTTGGCAGCAAAGCGAACCAGTTCATGACTGATTGAACCGAGCAGGGATTCGGTTCGAGTTTGATCTGAGATTCACAGATTTCCTCTGGTTTGTCACAAAGTGGTTTGCGAACCACGATTGTCAAACGAAAATGCATATGTCAGTTCGTGTCCGATCAGCTGGAATATTTTTTATCCTGTAGCACATGAAGTTAGCTACAAGATAACAAATCATTGAAGCCGATCAGACAAGAACTCACATACTTATTTTTGTTTGAAATTTTTGAGCGAAATGGTGGGGTTTGAGGCGAAAGTCTTGGCAGATTCGGTTCTCCACGAATCGAACTGGTTTGAGGATTTTCTCCAACTGTCACAGTTCATTGCCAACACTGCTCAGACTTAGTTCTTGAAGTCGTTTTAACTTGGAGTGTGGTAACTATTACCATCGTCATCACCTTCACCTTTATCTGCACCATAATCAGAGAGATTCAGTGGATAGTTTTCTCACAATCATTTCCACATACACTTCCATATAGTTTAAAAAATGTTCCAAATTCCAGGTTCAGTTTGGTATCAGTTCCAAAACAAACTGCGGCCCCCGGCCTGGGTGCTAAAGTAGCACTAAACCCGAACCAGAGCCCCTTGTTCATTTCTAGAACCACACTAAACCCAAACTGTGGCTGATTTCCAATTCCAAATCTGGAACCGAACTGAACAGAACCTGCCAGGTTTTAGACATGACCACCTTGAAAAACAATTGCTATATTGAAGTAATTGAGGTCTGATTAGATCATGACATATTGTATACATAGATAATGCGGTTTTTGACACACTTTTTTCTCCCACACACCGATTTGCGATAAGATTTGTAATCATTGAGTTGCTGCCAAAAATAGTCAATATGGCTGTATTTTTGGCTCCAGTTCACAGAGACTCAAAGAATACTGATCATATCAAAAATCTGAGAGCGGGACATGCAAGAGCGTCTAAAACTATATAATATACATATATATTATATTGTGATCCAATGACAACTCAAATACTTAATCGCAGCAAAACAGCTGTCATTACTGGGGCCGATGAAAAATAAGGCTCTGCTTCATAGGAAGCCTGCAAAAACCCAGTGGGTTTTGGTTCAGTGCTAGGTTGGAACTACATCTGATTGGTTGGTTTGGTTTTTTGGTCAATTGAGAACTGGACAGGGGGACTTGGCTCCGGTTCCAACCTGGACCCCAGTGGGGTATCCCTGAACCATTGCTAATACTACTTGCATACATATATATTCAATGGAATAGAAGCTGCAGATTTTTCTGAGATTTGACTTGGAGAACTGCTATCCCTACAACCCAAATTATCAGCATCAAACATATATCTTCAAATATAATTCTCAACACTATTGTATTTGAACATCATGAAATTGAGATGAGAACCCTGTATGTGGCATTCATATAGTCTGGTCACTGAGTCTGTGGTATTCAGCTTTGGTCTGCCAGTCAATTGATGTTATAGTTCTGTTGATACTAGGTATTATCAGTAAGTTGATGTCATGATTATGTTGGTAGCATGTCATCACCCAATTTGACTGTACTTCAGGCCCAAAAGACTAGGTATTGCATCATCGGCTATAGTGACTTTCATCAGCTATCTGGAGCCAGCACTTCGTTAGAATAGTTTAGGCTGGACTTGCTAGTGGCAAGTGAACTTAGCACCTTTGAAGTCACTGTAGGCTTGACATCACATGTGACTATCACCATCACCCACACCATTATGATCACCATCGCCATCACCACCAAAGCTGCCACAACTGCCGCTACCACAGCCACCACCACGGCCATTGTATGAAGTTGGCACTGCTGTCGATATATATTGACTCCCATACAGGCACATGTTATGGGAGCTGACCTGTAGATTCAGCTGGTAAATTTGACTTGATAATCTGCTCTCCCCAAAGCTAGAATCACAATCATTGTTGTACTATACATTGTATTCCTCAATACTATGGCCTTGAACATTGGGAAATTAGGTGAAAGAAGTTTCAGTGATAAGACATGAATAAGGTTCAGTACTGGGAATCAAATACATTTTGGTGGTGAGAGTCAAATTCACTTCAGTGGTGAGATAACCTTCAGTGCAAGAGGGCAAATAACTTCCAGATGTACAATAACTTTTCCAACCAACACTATCTTCAACCAGTGCTATCATCAGCTAGTACACTGGTGGTGGGAAAATTGTTTCCACTACCAAATCCATGAAAGTAGTAGATTCAATGGTTGGTTAAGGTTGTTGAGGCTCTTAATTATGTCATTGCCAGGGATTCCATCTTTACATGGATGCTGGTGACATGCAACCAATCATCAACTCTTCTGTTTTCTTCTTCTTTGAATGTTTTTTAGTTTTATAGCCAATCAAGTATTATCATAGTGGAGATAGTCTCTCCCAATGCTTCTCAAAACAAAGCCACTCTATTGCAGCTTCTGCAATATACGAATCATTTCACTGGTTTTCTCCCACACAGTCCCCAGCCTACACCACCACCTGCCAACTCCCATCTTCAAGTGAACTTCTACAACTTTTAAAGTATTTCTGTGCTACCTCCAGCAAGTACCGTCTCCAGCCAGCTCCCAGCTCCAAGTGAACTTCAATCACTTGTAAAGTATCTCAGTGCCACCTCCGGCAAGCACCGCCTCCAGCAACCCCTCCTCCAGCCACTCCCGCTGGAAGGCTTCCATCTACAACAGTATTTCTGTGGGGCCTCCAGCCAATACATGGCTAAGACCACCCAATGCAATGAGAGAAATTAGGAATCTTTGAGCATTTTGCTTCTGGCAAACCATGAGTTTGCAACTATCCAAAGATAGCTAGATCGATACCAACAATATAGAAGGTTAGAGACTAATAATTGCAGCGATGAGAAAAACCATGTGAAACAAGGCAAGCCATGCAACAGTTGAAATGATGGAATGCTGGAAACCTATAAAGCGGAAATGCAGGCAAGCAGGCCATATTATGAAAATAACTCACTGCAAGTATTGAAAAGTGGAGCCAAAAACTTATGGAAAGCCAGAAAGACACACCAATTCCGGCATGTATAGTGAACCCAAGAATGTATGGTGGTTTTTTAATAACTTTTAAAGTATTTTGGATTTCACCAAGTTTTGATGCATGCCCATATGACTGAAATTCTCAAACCTGGATACGGTCCCAAAGTTTGAACTACATTGACAGTGTCGGAAATTTTCTGAAAGCCAAATGACCAAAGTTTCAAGTCGGAGAAAGGACCAAATTCATCCAAAAGAGAGTTGAAAGACAAATGACTTCAAACTTATTTCCAAATTTCATCTGTATTTCCAACAGAGTTTCAGCATCGCAATATGCCTGTTACAGTTTTACTCAGTAATAATAAATGGAAGAGTAATGGTGAGTGGGTAATACAGAAAATAATGCATGATAACAGTATAGTTATATTTTGAATATAGGATAAGCACAACAGGAATGACATGAGGTTTCAAATGAAGGCTGAAGAATAATAAGAATGAAATGATGTTTTGAATGGAGGCTAAAGCACAATGAGAATGCAATGAGTGTTCTAATCAGATTTTAAAAACAATAAAGAAATCGTGCCAAAGCAGTATATGAAGAAGCAGGAGTTCGGATATATTATAAATCATGTGGATTCTGGACGAAATTGCTCAATATAAACCAGTCATTAGGTGGAGAATAAGTTTTCTTCTTCACTTGTTCTCCAGTCTATAAAGCAATCACATAGCTTAGGCTTGGACTTCTTTTACTCTGGGCGATTGTAGATTGAATTTCTTGGTTTATAGCACTTGCTCTTTAGCATCATGCAATTCTTGACCTGCTCAGCCTGCTGGCTTTCAGTGTATATAACTGCTAGAAACCTGAGCACTAAAACCTTGATACTGGTGCCCTGAACCCCTGATAGAATTTCAAGAGTACAATTGATTCAACTGGTTATATTTTCAGTTTTCATGTGAATACTTTCACTGATCAGGCTGTTATTATTGTAACTGCACCTGCAAAGTTTCCTGTGGTGTTTTCATATTTGCAAGCAATTTGGAAAACAGATTTACTATTCATTTCTATTGGTGACAAATCTGTGTACTGTGTCTGTGAAATCTTCAAAGACCCACAAATATGGATATTTTTGGCAACCAGTATCATTTCTAAATCAAATATATGAGTGTGAATGAGACCACCTGCAACTGTGTTTATTATTGCTACAGTCCAGAAGAATCTCGAAATTGAGATCATGATGATCTGAATCCAACCCTCCACTGTGCTTGCAGATTACCACAAGATTCGTTGGTTGGATCAACAAGCAATTGCGAATTGGCAGAATTCGATATGGTTTTTGACTGCAATAAAATGTACAACTGTTTGTTCTGTTCATCCTGGATTATCTGTCTTGAATCTCTTTTGCTTTGGTGCCTCCCCCAGTCATAGTGAAATATTTTCATTATCAAAAAGATTGTAAATGATTTATCAGAGGGCATTAACATGTTGGACCCTCAGCAATTGTATCTGGTGTGAAAATCTTTGTGGCAATGACAGATGACAAGTGATACTTGGAGACACATCTGTGATGAGTGCCTTGAAGTAGCATATATCTTCAGCTGGAAGATCAACAAATATCTGTGCCACTCATCCTTTGAAGAAATACAAAATGTCTACAAACAGCCAGTATACCACAAAGGACATCACTCTGACTCCAAATCCACACAGGCAGTTACACTTAATGGCCAACTCAGACCTGGACACAGTATCTCAAGAACAACTACAAATCTTTGCAGACAATACAAAGCAAAGAATTGAATTTACCACAAAAGTTTCAACAAGTTCAAAGAAGGCAGAAATCACCAATGTAAAGGAGAAAATCAATTCCATCAGAATAAAGAAGTCCGAAACACAACTGGAACTAAACTTAATTGAAACCAGAAATGAGGAACTGGAAGCAAATGAAGCAATCTGTATGTATGGGGATTTGCCACAAGATGTCTGGGCACAGAAGGAAAACTTGCCAGAGAACACTCCACTGAGATGAGAGAACTACAGCCAGATATGGAAGATGCCCAAAAACAGGTGAAATTCATGGGAAAAGAAAGAAAGATGAGTCGGATGCTGATTGATAGAATACTAGCAATGACAAATAATGGTGGCAATGGCAGAAGTAGGGAATGCAAAGATAGTAAAATCCTGTGGTTTCCCAGAACAGACTGCAGGGTACTCAGAGCATAGATAGTACTATTAGCAATAATGATTGCAAACGAACTGCCATGATTCATCAATGAACAATCCAAGATACAATGTGCTGGTATCACAGAATATATCATGATCAAATGAAGACAAAGCTATTCTCTATGATAGGTTAAGTGATTAATATTCAAATATTCACAGTAGCTATGGAACTGAATGTGAGTATCAATACACTGTCAACAATTGTTGATCACACAATATTACACCTAACATAGTACCCTCGAAGCAGGGACACACACGATCACTCGCGACGGCATCGCTTGTCACTAGTTTCGGAGGCCAGAGCGAAGCTTCTCGAACAGTGACTAGTGTTAGCAACGGGTCCAGGTTACCCGCCCTCGGTCCAGTTCTGAACAGGAACCGTTCTCCGGTTCCGGTTCTGGAATCGTACTAAACCTGACCCGCACGTGATTTCCAGTTCCAAACCCGGAACCGAACTGGCAGACCGGCGGGTTCTTCCGGGTTTAGTTAGATCCGCCGGGTCTCACCTGCGGGTTTTAAAAACGGGTTCTTTTGAATTTCATGAATGGAAAGCATAGCGCATGCGTCTAGTGGCATTTCACGCTTTCTGCCCAGTTTTTCATTGTATAAAATTAATTTCAATATGGTGATCTTTTCATTACTTATGCTTTCAAAGATAGCATTGGTACATCATTGAGAACTTTTAAATAGGCAAAAGAAGTCAGGAGTTAGAAAATATGAACGCAGCATATATAATCCCTCGCACTAGAGGAGTTGTGCGACCAAAAATTGTGGACGCTCCGTTGACGCTCACTTTCAGTCATGTAGCCTGTGTATATGGTCGCGCGCAAATAGCATAATCACCCTTAGAAAATGGCGTTTGTACTTATTTGATTATAATATGTCCTGCAATACCGATAAATTGTGATTTAACAATTGCTGATACCCACTTTTAGAGAGAGCATCAGTGTATCATACAGAATTGTTTAGTTGATAAAGGCAGTCAGATGTTCGAAAATAGGAATGTAGCACATGTAATCCCTCATACTAGAGGTGTTGTGCGACCAAAAATTGTTGATGCTCCGTTGACGCTCACTTTCAGTCCCGTAGTCTATGCGTATCGTCCAGCACAAAAATCAGAATCAAGTGCATTGAATGGCGTTCGTCCTTATTTGATGATGATGCGTCCTGCGATACCGATAAATTGTGGTTTAATAATTGAAGATACTCATTTTCAGAGATAGCATCGGTGCATCATTGAGAAATTTTTAGTTGATAACGGCAGTCAGAAAATAGAGAATACGAACGTAGTACATATAATCCCTTGCGCTCGAGGTCTTGTGTGACCAAAAATCGTTGACGCTCCGTTGACGTACACTTTCGGTCCTGTAGTCTATGCGTATGGTCCAGCACAAAAATCAGAATCAAGTGTAATAAATGGCGTTCGTCCTTATTTGATGATGATGCGTCCTGCGATAACGATAAATTGTGGTTTAATAATTGCAGATACTCATTTTCAGAGATAGCATCGGTGCATCATTGAGAACTTTTTAGTCAATACAGGCATTGAGATATTAGAGAATACGAACGTAGCACATATAATCCCTCGTGCTGGAGGTGTTGTGTGACCAAAAATTGTTGATGCTCCGTGGACGCTCACTTTCAGTCCCGTAGCCTATGCGTATGGTCCAGCACATATATCAGAATCGATCATAATGAATGGCTTTCGTGCTTACTTGATTAGGATGTGTTCTGCGATACCGATGAATTGTGATTTAATAATTGCAGATACTCATTCTCAGAGATAGTATCAGCGCTTCATTGAGAACGTTTTAATCAATAAAGGCAGTGAGAAAATCGAAAATACAAACTTAACACATATAATCCCTCACGCTAGAGGTGTTGTGCGACCAAAAATCGTTGACGCTCCGTTGACGCTCACCTTCAGTCCTGTAGCCTATGCGTATGGTCCAGCGAAAATATCAAAACCAACTGTAATGAATGGTGTTCATCCGTATTTGATGATGATGCGTCCTGCCATACCGATAAAGTGTGATTTAATAATTGCAGATACTCATTTTCAGAGATAGCATTGGTGCATCATTGGGAACTTTTTAGTCGATAAAGGCGGTCAGAAAATAGAAAATACGAACGTAGCACATAAAATCCGTCGCGCTAGAGGTGTTGTGTGACTAAAATCGTTGATGCTCCGTTGAAGCTCACTTTCGGTCCGGTAGCCGAATTGCATGTCCACCCACAAGTGGGTTATTGATTCATAAAGATGGCTTTCATCCTAATTTGAGAAGAAGGTGCCTTGCAATATGAGCTTGGTCAGTTAAAATTAAATTTTTGATAAATATAGACAAACTCCAATAATACTAACATTGCACACTTCACAGATTAAATTGCATTTCATTCACAATTATATTGCGAGTGTTGACAGCTGAATGTTTTTAAATAGATTGGATATCAAAATTAAATGTCCCCATATTAATAATGCACATAATATCCAAAAAAGTCACTGCAAATTGAAGCTTTAAGTATGTCCAATAAAACCACTTGTTATTCACCTAAATTTTCAATTGCTTCATCAGCGCTGCCATTCTCTGGAAATAGTTAATAGTAATTTTCATGTGAAAGGTGGGAGTGCATACGTGATTCATCGGTGCCATCAGTACTGGAGTCAAAAATGGTAAGCGTCATCGTCTTCTGCTTCGTCTTCTGAATCTTCAGCGGCGTAAATTCATTCAAAAGCTGAGATGAGCCAATCTTTCAGGACTAGGTCGTGCTGCAGCGGGTACTGTAGTAGTGGAAGGTTTTGTGCCTTTGCGCCTCCAGCGAGTGTAAGATTTGAGCAACCTTATTTTGGCATAGAAGGCAGCCAGTCAAGTGATTATCATAGATCATGGATGGATGCTTTTCAATGACTGCCTTCACACTCTTATGGCCTGGCAACCAACACCCCGTCTCTATTCTTCTCGAATTTCTGCCTGCGGCTTTTTAATCAAATTCTTCGTTTCCTCGATTCCAGCGCGCGATATGCCATGTTTGGCCATATTGACCATGTTGAGCGCGATGCGCATGTCTGCCTGCTCGAGCTGTACATGCCCACCTTGCCTGGCCATGGTTGAAGACATGTTGAAAACCTATTATCATTCAGTTGCTGCTGTGAAAATTTAATGGTGAGCAATAGAACTTACTTCAATCATAACTCTTCTGTGGCTTCCTCTAACGCTTTTAACGAAGCTCTTGTCATTCTCGAGGTCGTTTGTCAGAAAATTCGTCTGCAAAAACTCCGGAGTTGACAACATCATGGTGTTCAATTTCATGGACTGTTCGGACGAATGCCTTGGTAGACCACGGAGGGTTGCCTTTGCGGCTCTGGTTGAACTCTCACGTAATTCTGAACACATGGCAGCTATTGAATTTGATTAATTGACTGTCGTTCTTGTAGATTATATAACTCACATCCGATTGCATGGTTTTCCCGGTTTTCTTGGCGCCAGTTTTGCGTACAATTTCAACTTTTCGTCCTTATGATATTTCTCGTTGCAATATCGGCGGCTATTCGGTGAGGATTCTGTGCACGTCGTTGGAGCAATGTTTGATTAATTGATGTATTCACAGTAGAGGCGGGCATGCGTGTGGATTCACTCCCGGCTATACTGCTAGAAGCAGGTTGTTGTGGTTCAGCCATTACTTGAGGATATTGTATGTGAAGAGAGAAGAATTTGAGTGTGGAGAAGAGGGAGAACCTGAAAAATATATAAGAAATTCTGCGAAATTCAAGTCGAATCACATTTTGAGCGGTCATTATATACATTCTAGTATTATGAATTTCACGATAGACCCTGCTGTATGGCGGCAGATTTGCAAGGATGTTGGCCTTATACATACCCTGTTAATTGTTGGTAATAATAAATAAAAATGAACGGCCGGCAATATAATGTTTTTGTCACAGCTGCCGATTGTTGTATGTTCAGTGTAATAGCTGTTAAAACTGAAGTGATGTCATGTGAAACAGTTTCTGCAGTTATGTTGAACGGATGTTGCCTTGAGGTTGAACGGATGTTGCCTTGAGATTGAACATAGTATAAAATCATTCCAGCTTAGCGCCTGCTGGTATATTATTTTAGCTGTCAAACTAGATCGAACCTACAACCATAAAGACCCACCTTTCCCCCACCGTCCAACTGCCATCATCTCCAAAAACAAAGTCCACACGAACCACACGAAAGAGCAACAAATATGGTCTACACACCAAAAAAGAATTTTTCGAGACTCCCGGCTGGCAAATAGGCAAATCAACAATACGCGCTACAAAACGACGTCATCAAGCGAACCAAGGCAAGACTGGTGTCGAGGCAGAACGGGTCGAGCACTTGGCGCTTTGCGTAGTCTCCGTTCCAAAAAACGGCGCGCAGCGGAGCGCAGACCTGAATCAAACTTTGTGAGCAAGGAAGCAAAGGAGAAGTGGATTGAGGAATTTGTGGAGAGTGAAACAGCAGCAGCAAGAAAGAGGGTTGCGGAAGCGGAAGCAGCGGTAGAGAGAGAGCAAGATACTATGTTGAAAAGAGCGGTGGCTGATACAACTAAAATGACATTTGAAGAGATGTTGGAAGCAATTGGAGATAGTGTTGATGATGTTGCAACTTCAGACGAGGAAGATGATGAAGATGAGGAAGAAGATGGTGAGGACAATGAGTATGCAGAGCTGAGTGATGACGACGAACCTGACTGGGTGGTTGGCACAATCAACAAATCAGTGCAGGAACGGCTGAACACCTTTCGTACGATCGAATGAAGCTCGAGGAATTGACAACTCCGGGATGGCAGATGCAGAAGATTACTTTCGCGAGCGGGACAGAAAGTACGGCACTGCTGAATTGAAGGTTCCGGCGGTGTTAACTCCAAACACAATTTCAAATCCTGCCACTTCATCTATGGCCAACCACCCTCTCCTCTGGGAACTAGTCATTTGCTATTAGGAATTGGAAAGCCTGTTGAATTCACGCCAGTCGAAACAGTTGAATCAGTACAAATTTTCCCTTGTATGCCTTGTCCCCCACTAATTGTTATACAGATGTCTGAACATATGGGTACGGAGCATGATGGCCCGTAAGCATAGATCATCATATAGTCATGGATTGTCATAATGCTATTTTCGACAGTTTTTTAATCCTAAATGCGGTATTAGTCCTATTTTTGTATTTGTTAGTTTTTTATGATTTCTGTGACACCTGAAAAAATTGTCTGTGCATGTGCAGGGATAGAACCGGACGTATAAACTTTGACCATGCCAGATATGCGAGATACACTGCCTATCAGGTTCTTATATTGAGAATAATTATTTTAAGTATGAGAGTAAAAACTTAATTGATACATAATATGCCACCTGAATTTTATATCATTGTTGTTATATTTGTCTCACTAGTTGCGGTCTGATCACAAGATGAACCAATGTAAAAGACAGCCGTTATCAATGATTTAAATGAAACTCCAACTGCATAAGCGGCCGCTCAGGCCCTGTACACATGATGGCGATCTCACAAAGACCTGATGGATGACAATGAATATCTGGCACAACCAGCTGAATGACAAAAGTGGGCTATTTATATTACACACTGACGACATTACCATTATGCCGCGCAAAGCCGGTCGAAAGCGAGATAATACTACCAAATATATTTCAACAGCTAGACAAACTGTCCATCAAATGTCAAATACTAGTACCATTATGCATAGAATATAGTCATATTGCAACAGGTATTACAACTGCTAATAAATATATAGCAATATCATTATCGAGATATCAGTTGTAACCGATTCATCCAAGTAGCCACTGAATTGAACAAATTAAATCACAATTTATCTGTATCGCAAGATACAATCTTGTCAAATATCCACACAAGTCAGCTTTTACCATCAAATAGAGTGCAATGGTGCGACAAGACACGTAGGCTGCAGGAGTAAAAGTGAGCATCAACGGAGCGTCAACGATTTTTGGTGACACAATATTGGGCACCAGCGGGAATAGATGCAGTGCATTAGTGTTTTCAAAGAATTGGCTGCCTTTATCGACAAAGCAGTGGTATGCAATTTATCCGAGTAACGTCTGAATGGAAGGAATCAAATCACGGGTTATCTGTATTGCGAGGTGTATTCTTGCCAAATATGCAGGAAAGCCAACTTTTACGATTGAGGAGAGTGTAATAGTATGACAAGACACGTAGGCTGCACGAGTAAAAGTGAGCGTCAACGGAGCATCAACTATTTTTGGTCGCACAATATTGGGCACAGGAGGGAATAGATGCAGTGCATTAGTGTTATCACAATATTGGCTGCCTTGATCTACCAAGCAGTGTCGTGCAATTTATCTGAGTAACGTCTGAATTCAAGGAATTAAATCACGAGTTATCTGTATCGCGAGGTGTATTCTTGTCAAATATGCAGGAGAGCCAACTTTTACAATCAAAAACAGTTCAATGGTCCGACAAGACACGTAGGCTGCACAAGTAAAAGTGAGTGTCAACAATTTTTGGTCACACAATGTTGGGCATGGGAGGGAACAGATGCAGTGCATTAGTGTTATCAGAGTATTGGCTGCCTTTATCGACAAAGCAGTGGCGTGCAATTTATCTGAGTAATGTCTAAATGGAAGGAATTGAATCATGAGTTATCTGTATCGCGAGGTGTATTCCTGCCAAATATGCAGGAAAGCCAACTTTCACGATCAAAGACAGTGCAATGGTGCGACATGACACGTAGGCTGCAGGAGTAAAAGTGAGCGTCAACGGAGCGTGAATGATTTTTGGTCACACAATATTGGGCACGGGAGGGAATAGATGCAGTGCATTAGTGTTATCAGAGTATTCGCTGCCTTTATCGATGAAGCAGTAGTATGCAATTTATCTGAGTAATGTCGGAATGGAAGGAATTAAATCACGAGTTATCTGTATCGCGAGAAATAATGCTGTCGAATAAGCATGATAGCCGGCCTTTACAATCATATAAAGTGCAATCCAGTGATATGACATGTACGCTGCAGGAGTAACAGTGAGCGTCAACGGAGTGTCAACGATTTTTGTCCGCACCACATCTCCAGTGTGTGAAGTTTTGTAAGCTCTATTAGTTTAATTCCAGTTTTGACTGTCTTTATCGGTAAATCAATTTTTACTGATGCACTCGAGCAACCTTGGTAACCGAGCTTGGAGACATTAAATCACGATTAATCCGTATTGCATGGCATATTCTTATTGAATATGTGTGACAGTCTGCCATTACAATCATACCTATTGTTTTTGCACAATATGACACATAGACTGCAGGACTAGAAGTCAGTGTCAACGGAGCGTCAACAATTTTTGGTCACACAATTTTGAGCACGGGAAAAACAGATGCATTGCATTAGTGTTATCGGAGTATTGTCGGCCCCTATCTAAAAATCAGTTGTAAGTGATTCATTCGAGTAGCCACTGAATTGAATGAATTAAATCCCGATGTATCTGTATCGCGAGGTATATTCTTGTCAAATAAGCATGAAAGCCCGATTTTACAACCAAATAGAGAGCAATTGTGCGACAAGGCATATAGGCTGCAGGAGTAAAAGTGAGCATCGACAGAGGGTCAACGATTTTCGTTCACACAACTCTCTAGTGCATGGGGTTTTTTCGGCTGCACTAGTTTTATTGTAGTTTTGACTGCCTTTATCAACAAATGATTATTACTAACATACTGTCCATTATTTCTTGCTACGAACGGTCTGTGGAAGCAGGTATATAAGACATCCAGAAATCATTGCATAAATCAATATTTTTGACGGAAGTACAGTTTGAAGTCCTTCATATTCTACTTCAATATTCCCTTCAAACACTTCTTCAATGGCTGCTGCAAAGTGATTGATACATCCTCACTCGAAATAATGTACTCCACAAAGAAGAATGTGTGTTTATATGAGATTTGACTGATGAAATATTGCAAATGGTGTTGGATAAATGGTGGACCTCCATGAATGTGGAAACAAAGACTACATTGTGTGGAGTGGCTCCGGCATGCAGCGGCATGGCAATTCTACAAACATTGCGCAAAAACCGAAATGGCTGCCCGGCGTCATTTGTATTGTTTGTCACACAGTTCTGGTACATCCATCGGAGAATGGAACAAGTACTATGGCGAAACACCTCCAATCAAAGACACACAAAGCAGAGCTGAATAAGTTAACAGAATCAGACGTTTCCTTATTGACAGATACAGCTGGTGATGAGCAAGCTTTAGCTGTACTGAAGAAGAAAGGCAGTCAGGGTGTTATGGTGGCAAGTAGTTCCCATCAAACACAGGCTGATTGAAATCCTGACCATACTGACAATTTTAACAGATAGAACGTACAAAACTGGCAGATAATGACTTTACAACTCTTGAATTCAACCAAGAAACCTGGAACCGCTATTTGATGCTAGGATTTGTTTCTGCTCACATTCCGTGGAATGCTATAAGAACCTGGAGTTACGACAAACGTTCAATGCGTTACGATGCGATTTGATCCTTCCCTCTGCCAGTACTCTCAGTAATATTTGCCGAAGAGAATACTCCTCACAATTGATGCAATCAAAAAGCAGTTGCCAACAAAAAATAAAGTCAGTAGCGTTAGATGGATGGACATCAACCAATAAATTGGCGATTGTGTCGGTCATTGGCTATTATATAGATCTCAACTGGTGCCTTCGAGAAGTACAGCTTGCATTCGATGAGGTTTGTGGCCACTTGGTTTTGATATTTTGTACCGCTGACAAACAACTATAGGTTAAAGGCAAACACACAGGTGAGCACTGGCCGAGCATTTGAAGGAGGTACTTGAGCGTTTCGGCCTTACAGACGGTCGATTGCTCGTATAACCACTGATAACGCCTCATCCAATTATTCAATGACTCGGAGCTACAATCGACACTCAAAACCTCTGGAATTGAATGGTCGGCATTACGAAACCATATACCATGCATGGCGCATGTCATTCAGCTTTTTTAGGGGCATTTATGAGTAGTCTGGGGTGAAAGGGCGAACGAAGTCATGGGAAGCAAATGAGCGTGAAGAGCAATTTGGAGAAAATGAGAGTGCGGCATAACTAAAAGCCAAAAGCTGCAGAAGTCTGGAAATGCAAGAATCTCTAAGGTAGCAGCCATGACGTCTGGATTAGCTAAGATAATTGAAAAGATAGTTACCGCATGTTATCTACACATTGATTCTGAATACTGACTTTTGAAATAGCAGAGAATGCTTGCGGTATTGATTACTCTGACTCCTGGAAGACGTAATGAGTTTCACAACTGCCAGAAATCCAAAGTCAGAATTCAGTACTGCCTACCATGGATGTAAAAACACGGTGGAATTGAACTGTGGAATTACTAGAGTGGGCGTACAGATTGTGAGAGTTTACGCGAGTGGCTTAAAAATTCTAATTACTGTGATTACCGGCCTTTATTTACAACTGAAGACGAATGGATTATTGTCAAATACGTAATGAGGTGCTGAGACATTTCGTTACTGGACACTTTGGATGTCGAAACGGCGTACAGTCACCTTCACCATGTCATCACGATATACAATGATATATTCATCATCTAGATGGCATAATGCGTGCTTTGGCAAAGAAGAAAACTCAGTGGCAAGGGATCTATACTTTGCTTTGAAGTTTGCATGCCAAAAGCTGTCCAAATATTACTCTGAAGTAACACCAGAGACAGGCATGCTCCTCATTGCAGCAGAATCCTCAATTCTTTTCGGAAGTTGCGATCATTTCGGAAGTGGGACAAGGCTATAGATGTTGATCCTGAGGATGAGGGTTCCTTCACTGCCCAGTACAAGGATGCATTCATAAAATATGTTGAGCACGAATACTGCGCCAAAAACCAATTGAAGACCGCCAGAAAACCTCAAACAGTACCGAGTCATAACTTATTCGCCTCCATTGCAGTGTCTGGGCCAGGTCAATAGACTTATGATCCATATGATTTGTCCAGTGATGATGAGTATTTAACACCTGCAAATACGGCGGAATGTACTCCGGGCGTAGCGATCGCGCAGCATGTTTATTAACAGCCACTGCACTCTATTTGAATTCACCACCCGAGATACCTAAAAATTGGGGACAAATTAATCCCAATCTTAATGATTATCATTCCGACCCCACCCAGATTAGCAGGGCTTTCTGAATACCCGACGTAACCGACTGGTGGCGACAGCAAAAAAGATGAACACGAAGTATACCGATCTAGCCAATATAGCACGGGACATCTTCTCAATAATGCCACACGGGATTGGAGTGGAAGCCAGCTTTTCACTTGCCGAAATGTCATAGGATGGAGGCAGTCAAAACTACGGGTGAAACACTTCGAGAAAAGTGGTTGTTCAGCAGTTTGCGAGAAGTAATCTCGGTCTTTTGGCCGGTCATACATCACAAATAGATTCATCAATATCTGATAACGATTCTGAAATCAAGAAAGACGCTCCGGAAAGAAAGCTGCATCGGATGGCGAAGGTTCATGACTTTTTGGCGATGTGGCAGGGCAGTTAACACCTATGTGTAACTCAGAAGGCATCACGCACCCAGAATGAGCAAATGACTGCCATGGGTTACATTTCAGACACTGAAGAGACAGTTGAAGCATCATGGTCAGCCTTTGAACATGATGGTGTTGCAGCTTTCAAAATGACTGAAAAATCTCCACTTCCACCGTTCTTATCACAGATCGACCTCCCTGGTGGTAAAACCAAAGTTCTCAACATCAAACGAATACGTAGGATCCATCGCCATCCTAGCCAAAGTGATGATGATAGTTCTTCCGAAACCAATTCTGATACTGATGATTGGCTCCATTGGAACGGTGACTTGGACGATCCAAACGATGATGAAAACGATGGAGAGGCTGACGATGAAGACGATATGGATATATGGAATGAATCTGATTTGATTGATGAGGCAGAACAGCCATATGAACATGCTGCCCCTAACATCGCAGGCTTTATCAGGCCAGTTCGAAAGTCTAATTGCACAGCAACTCTGATTGTTATGGACCCTGCGCCTGTCAACAAACAGCAAAAACACAATAAGAAAGGGAATAAACGACGGTAGAGCGGTGATTATTATTTTATATTTCTTTTGGTCTTCTGTTTCTTTTAATGGAGTATAGGTATCTTTCATTTTGCAATTTTCTTGGTCACTATTGAGAAATGTTTTATATTTTATGCATATATAATGAAAAGGCTGTTAAGACAGTATATTAGAGAAACGCAAATGCTGGGCCCATTGTGATATTATTTCCGCATTTTTCAAGTTAATTTCAAAGATATGATTCAATAGATATGAATAAAATGTGCGAAAGGTAGGCAATAATATGATAATAGAAATTATTGATACTAAAATATTTGTGGTAATTGACACATTCTACAACATACTGGAATTTACTACAACCTAAGTGTAAACATAGTTTTGGCTGTCTTTCTTCTTGTTACAAAGTTAAACTACCAGGTTATGATAAATATTTAATAAATTGTAGTAATAATATTGAATTTAACTGAAGCGAGTTTAATGACGGGCAATATTGCAAATAAAAATTGCCTATTCGATTGAATTGAGCATATCAACAGTCACATGTGCAATGATATGAACCCGCTTTTGGATCTGTCTAACAATCCGGGAATTTGGGTGGTTTCAAAATGTTGAGTCAACCTGGACCGTTCTTTCTGGTTCGGTTCTACTGACAACCCGAACCGTTGATTTGGAAACAGGTCACGTGCAACCCGGACCCGACCCGGAGGCTCCGGGTTGGAATCGTTGCTAACACTAACAGCGATGCTTCACGACCAGCGACGCTTCTCGTCCAGCGAAGTTTCTCTCTGTGGAACGAATCTAGAGTGCACCGCTCTGGCCAGAGCGAAGCATGAATTGAGTCGCACCGAAACTCTCGATGCAACGAAAGCTAGAATATACATCGCTCCGAAACTCTATACGCAACGAAAGCTAGAGAACGCACCGCTCCGAACAACGAAGCTAGAGAAAGCTAATCTCTACGCAACAAAAGCTAGAGAAAGCTACACTCTACCCAAAGAAAGCTAAAAGCATGCGCCGCGCCATACAATGAAGCTACTCCAGCGAACGCAGCCTATTCGTCTGGAAGTTGATTAGATCGAAAGGATACCACCGGTCTGGAAGGCAGGAACCGCAGAGTTAATGCCATAAAGAATACCAGCGGTCTGAGTATAATCTATTATCGGTAAAGATACGGTGGGCCTGGGAGATAGAGTTCTGCAGTAGTTGTGAAGTTAAGGGCATTGGCTCGAATGAGCGGCAGTAGTTGCAAAAGGAGTTGCACTGATTCGAAAGTAGTTGAGGTATGGGAGTTCTAGAGTCAAGAGTGTAATTAGCAGTTAAGAGCGAAGACGAATGTATAAAGACCTTCGGTTTCTTCGAGGGTAGCAAGGCATCAGATCATTGATCACTTTCTCAGCGAGGAGAACAAGCCTTAACAATATACACATTTGGAAAACCATTCTTTTCGTTGTGAATCGTTTAGTTATTTCCACATTCTGAGCAAAGCTTCTAAACCGCAGCAATCGAAGCAAGTCCCGAACGGAGTACGGCTACTACTTTGACCGGTTAACCTGGGGTGATGCTCCCGGTGTCACACACAACAACTTGAGTATGAGAAACTATATATATATTATTCATAGTTTTGAAGTACTAACTACTTGTATTGACTAAATAGTTTTTAATGATGCAATAATACTATCTCTGAAAATGAGTATTAGCAATTATTAATTCACAATTCATCAGTATCACTTGATATATGGTAATCAAATAAGGATCAATGCCATTCTTTACAATTGATTATGCAATTTGCATATGACTATATATATTGTTTACCAAAGAGAAGGTCAGCATCAATGGAGTGTCAACAATTTTATATAGTATAACAGCTGTAGTATGATGGATCATCTGTGCTATGTTCATATTTTCAATGTTCAACTGGCTTTATCAATTATACAGCTATCAATAATGTGTTAATGTTCTCATGGAAAGTTAGTATCAGCAATTATTATATCCCAATTGATCAGTATCGCAGCATATATTATAATCAGCTAAAGATGAATACCTTCTTTATGATTACTTTTTCCATTTATATATGACCATACACATAGACTCTGAGATTGCAAATAAGCATCAATAGAGTATTCATGAGTTATGGTCATACAACCCCTCCAGCTCAAGGGATTATGTATTCTTTATTCATATTTTTGAAGTGCGGACTTCATTTATCAACTTAACAGTTCTCAATGATATACCAGCTATTTCCAATCATGAGTATCTGCAACTATTAAACAAAATTCATAAGTATCACAGAATATATCATAATCAAATACGGACGAATGCCTTTCATTGGAATCGACTATCCTATTTGTTTGCAATGATACACATAAACTATGGGACTGAAAGTAAGTGTCAATGGAGTGTCAACAATCTTTAGTCATACAATATGTCAAGTGGAAGGGATTATATGTGTTATATTCATATTTTCAAAATTTTGACTGCTGTTATTGATGAAACATTTCCCATATAATGCACTGCTGCTATCTTTGAAAGCATAAGAAATTAAAAGATCACAATAATGTAATGAATTTCATACTATGAAAAAATAGATATGAAGTATGAAATGTCATTTGACTATTAAATTTATCCCTGTGGTGATACCTATGTGATGCTTTCTATTCACGCAATTCAGAAAAAACCCATTTTCGCAACCCTTAAATTGAACCAATTGGGTCAAACTAAACCCATACAATCTGTGTGTTGGTTGAATTGGTTCCGGATTTGGAACAGGAAATTACATTCGGTTTGGGTTTATTTCAGATCCAGAAACAGAATGATAAAACGGTTCTGGTTTGGAATCAGTTCAAGAGCAGATAACCAAGAACTGTTGCTGACACTATACCCAGCATATAGCCCAACAAATCCTGTAACTTTTCAATGCACCCAGAGGAGAAATGAAGAGAGCCCAGACCATACAGTCTGAACAGCCCAACAAGTTCCCAAGAGTAGCTGAACTATTGGAAGTATGAAATAAAGTATGGCTAGATGCATGAAATATATAGACAATTCAACCAAGCTAGAAACTTTACTGAAAATGTATAGAACCCTATGAAGTCATCAATGTTATCAGCAATAGGGTATATCCAAATCAATTACCAAGCCTGTTATATATTTACGATATTCAACCAATATTTTGATTAGAAAATACTGCTCAGGATTCTTATTCACGACAAATGCAAGAACTTCCCCGACTGGTAGTATTAGCAATGGATCGAATCGATTCGTGATGGATTAAACTGCTTAGGAATTCAGTTTGAGTTTGATCAAAGATATGTGGATTTGTGTCAGTTTGTTACATACCGGTTAACAAACCATAATTTTCACATGACTATGAGTATGCCAACTCTTGCCCAATCGGCACAAAATGTTTTTCTTACTTGTATATTTTGTAGTGATAGCAACGGGTCCGGGTTACCCAGCCGCGGTCCGGTTTGGATCCGCCAAGGAACCAAACCGCCCAATCACAAACGGTTAAAAACCAGAATCGTACCGAAACCCGCTGGGTTTTGGCGGGTTTTACCTGCAGCAGAGCCTCATTTTTCATCGGCCCCAATAATTACAGCTTTTCTGCTTCAATTAAGTATTTGAGTTCTGATTGGATCGCGACATGTTATATATGTAGATTATGCAAGTTTTGACGCTCTTTCACCGCCCGGTCTCCGATTTGCGATATGATCAGTATCCGTTGAGTCGCTGCGAAAAACAGTCGATTTTGGACGTATTTTTGGCTTTATTTCACAGCGACTCAACAAATACTAATCGTATCGCAAATCGGAGACTGGGACGTGAAAGAGCGTCTAAAACTGCATAATCTAGGTATATAACATGTTGCGATCCAATCAGAACTCGAATACTTAATTGGAGTGATAGTTTTGAGAAGAAACCCACCAAAACCCAGCGGGTCCGGGTCAGTTCTGGTTCCGAACCGCCCATGGAACCGAACCGCCCAATCACAAGTGGTTCCAAACCAGAACCAACCTGGACCTGTAATTTGGAACCGTTGCTAACATTAATCGTATGACGTTAGCTACAAAATAAAATAAAAATCAATCCAATCAGATGGGAATTTATTTACTTATTTTAGTTTGAAATTTTGGAGCACAATAATAGGATTTGAGTGAAATTCATGGCAGGATTCAGTTTGCCACGAATCAAACTGGTTCAATGATTTTCTTGGACTGTCATGGTTCATTGCTGACATTACTGACCGGTGGTATTTGCAGGAGAAGAAGAATGCAATGTTGAATGTATGGACAATTCTATGTTGTTCCAAACACAATTGCAACATCTTGTAAAGTAGACAGGTTATGTCAAGTGCAGCTGGGAGCCTATGGCCAACATAAATGAACTTAAGTCTATTGACGATTTTCAAACTGAATAACTGACCTAGTGCAGGTTGTACACCTGGCAGGTACTTGGCATTGGAAAAGGGATATACAGTTACAGTTGTGCTGAATGACAATCAATAGTTGAGTGATGATTAGTGAATAATAAAAATAATAATATACAATGAGTATAAAGTCAGGTTTCAAATAGCGGATAATGAGGATGAGAACAAAATCAGGTTGCAAATGAAGACTACAGCAGCATGAGAATGAAATCAGATGTCAAATGGAGGCTGAATATGATATGAATGATATTATGCATTGAATCAGATTTCACGGATAATATAGGATTCGTGCAAATGTGGTATACAAAGATAGCTGTAGTTCAAATATATTATGTAATGACTGGATTATAGATGAAATCACTATATATGCACCAGGTATTTGGTGGAGAATAAGTTTCCTTCTTTCCTTGTTTTCTTGACTATAAAGCAATCACATAGCTTTGGCATCCATAGCTCTCACACATAGCAATATTGAGTCGAGTTTCTCTGTATACAGCCTTCGCTCTCAATCTTGACGCTATTCTCAGCCTTCTTAGCCTTCTGGCTTTCAGTTTTTATAACCCCAAGAACCCTGAACTCTAAAACCTAGATATCTAAGCCTGAACCTCTGACACTTGGCCATCAGAAGTAGAAGATGGAATGAATAGTATTTATGATATTGTGTACTACTGATAGCAGAAATTCCAAAGAATATAGTCCTTCCCTGAATTGGTGGCTTAAAAAGTAACAGTGTAAAGAGTTTCCAAATCTTTCTTGACATTCTCTCCATTCTCTAAAAATATCACCTGAGCCTGAGTGTTTTTTTTCTCAGTCCAAGCAGACTATTTGTAATCAACACCACTATTTGGAAGTAAGAACTATCAAGATGATTAAATACCTGAAGTCAATGATAGGGAAGGCAATATAATATAGCGTCACCAATAAATACTCTCAGTTTATCTGTTGTATGAGTTTATTCTGTCAGTTTTCCCAGTTTGCACTAGTAGTATTTTCTACCCACAGTTAGCTGGTACAACTAGTACAGTATATTAGTTGTAGAGTATGGTACAGTTTGAGAATTTAAACAGTTGGTTTTACTCAGTGCAGTTCAGTTTTTTCCGTGATTCCATACCAGTATGTACTATTGCGAGGCTTGATTGTTGAGGAAATTTGAACAATCTGCGGATGCTGCCGGCCGTGACGGACAATGCTTAATAATAGAGTAGGATGTTGACAAAGTTCAATGCAGTTGCATTCATGCTGTCATTGCTTTGCATTGATCCAGGATTGCTTGTAGTTTGGTAAGCAGTGCACCTTGGGGATTGGTAGTTGAAGATTATTTGTTGTTCGTCCGAGATGTGAAGTGTATCTGTCATGTAACAGAGATCGCCGAGGACGAGATACATTAGAAAAATGGAATAGGTAGTCGTCGCGATCCAGATTCGGACTCATAGCGTGCTGGAATAAACGAATTTGGAGATGTAAGGAGTAGATTGTATCGTTGGACGACGTTGGTGAAGTGTCATGTCGTGGAGATAGAGTTGGCAAGAGCGAACACTACACACCAGCGCTAGAAGCAACGACCATATCATCACTCGACACCCAACAGTACAGTGCAGTTGAACCGGATGCCTTTCGAACAACACCAACACCAGCATCACCAGTACTACTACCGCCACCAAGCCGTCATCCTCCTCCTCCTACTCCCCTACGTCTATAATTCATCCGCGACAGACAAAGTGCAAACCCTGGGCATGTCTTAGCGAGGCAATAGCCAGAGTTTCGTACAGCTCATTGGAGCTATCACGGTGTACGTACAACTGCACAATTATCCAAGTCATGTTGCAGAGTCATTACGAAAGAACTGCGTACCTTTTGCGATAAGAAAAATCTATCTGCAGGTGAAAAGTCTGGCTCATGTTCGCGCTAGGTCACACTTCCAAAACTACTGATTCCTTATCTAGGGATAACTTGGTGGAGAGCATCCACCATTACCTTGTGATGGCCAACAAAGCGAAGCAGAAGTCGCTGACCAACGCAATCTATTTGGACATAGGTTGGGAATATTGCTTCGAGAGATGTGGAGACGTCTGGCTGGGATATTTGATCTGGATCGCATTTTTTTTCTTGTTTATCTCTCAGATTGCGGAGTAGTACCCTGGCGGGATCGACAAGCACCCACACGTCAAGTTGCTCACCACAATCGGTGTCAGCATCAGTGTTCCGAAGCGCTCAGACCGACCCCGGCAATTTATAAAACCACCCTTGGCATTGACCGGCCAGATGAATAGACACAAAAGCCTGGATATCTTTGTATATCTCTAGATATCTATAGACCAGCCAAATCAAGATCTGGATCGATCTGCAAGTCGATAGTCCGGTCAGATTGAGATTTTCAAAGCCACCCTTGGCGTAGACCGGACCTGTAGCAGGCCATATCTGACTGATCAGACCGCTTCGATTCACTGGTCAGCATCAAGTTCGCACTAAACCATTAGGTCTACAAGCTCGCACAAATTCCGACCAGGTACAAGAGGTATGCGAAGTACCTCCATTTGGTTGTGGCCTTGATTGCCTTCGCCTTCTGGATCGGCAGCGGAAATCTCATAGCCAAGAAGATCCCCAATGCCGGGCTCAAAACATCTATTGACGACTAGAACGTCAGGGCTCCAGCCATGAAAGTGAGAATCGAGGGGTTCATCTACCCCTGGTCCCATCGCCACATTGATATCATTGCGTTTGGAGGAGCCGGCGAGATTCTGGAGAGAATCTCCGTCCGCAGTTCCAGCTATCCGATGCTCAGCATCGAAGACCGTGAGGTCTTATTTCATTGCCTGCTTTTCCGTACCTTCCTCGATAGTTGGTATACGATGAGATTTTCAGCTCTCTGGCAAGCAATGCGGGAATAGGAGCTTCGATCATTGTAAGGTTAGGAAATTCTGGAAACGACAATGTTTACAGTCTAAGTGGGAAGTGGGTTTAAAGGAAGGACATCTCCAACATGGGGGATTCACGCCATGTTTAAATAACTCCTGTGGGCATGGTAACTTGTTTCAGGAGATTCGTATCTACGCATGTCTGAGAATCAATGCACCTTTACCAAATACGTAAAGGGGGGTGATCAAGTCCGATTGACTCATGGGTATGCTTAATCGATTCATCTCACGGACTACACCAAGACGGTGCAGGCATCGTGTGGTACGTCCATTATTGGCTTTCAAACGGCTGCTCTACCCCTTCTCCTCCTCCAGTGCTGACCCCAATTGAACTTTTGCAGATCAAATCCAATTGACTCATGGGTATGCTCAATTGATCTGTCTCGTCGAGTACATCAAGACTGTGCAAGCCTGCGGGAGTTCATCTATTATTGGCTCTCAATCGGCTGCTTTGCTCCTACTCCTCCTTCTCCTCCTCCTCTATCTGCTTCTCCAAGTTATGGTCTCTAAAGGTCAATTCAAGTAATCCACAAATTTTGTCTATCTAGCATACCAGAAAGAAGCTACAGTTATATAAATATTAAACAACCTCTGAATCAACAATCAAGTTTCAGGTTCACCATGAATTGATCTATAGTATTCTGTGATTTATTATTGTTTCCACTTTCCACTTCCCACTTTGTATAATACTTCCTGTTATTTGTCAGTTATATAGAACACTCTATAAAGAGATCCTCAGCCATTATTTACAAAAGAATCAGAAGATATACATTGAATATGCAGCTGTTAGAGCAAAGCAGATGGAGGAGTATCCAGAGCAGTTTCCACAAGTTTGTTCTTTATTCACTTCTATTTTTTCAAATGTTCATTAAGAGAAGATTATTGATATGGTCTCTCAATTGAATGCAAGATGATTATACTGGAAATAATAAGCATAATGTCACGGTTGTGTCGAGTGAGGATCGAAGAAGGAATAAGGATCGATGAAGAGGAAAGGGAATACGAAGGAAAACAGGTTTAATAAGAAGGAATCAGGTTTCGTTGGAAGGAATCAGGTTTTGTTGGGAGGAATCAGGTTTTGTTGGTTGCGTTGTAAATATGGCGTGATGGTTATGGCGTAGTTTGCGGACTGAAAGGGTTGCGTACATAGTTGGGTGGAGTCAGGATGTATTTTGGAACGAGTGAGCAAAGGTGACGACGGTCGCGTTAACTGTATATAAGGATATTGGATTCGCGGAGGATAGGTCTGTTCTTCACTCGTTCTCTAGTCTACAAAACTATCAATAGCTTCGGCACCAACCTTTGTTCACTTCTGTGATTCCGGATTTCGAGTCTCTTGCTTGTTACGCAGTACCCGCGATCACTGCATCACCGCACAATACCTCTGTCTGAGTTTGGTTTTTATAACCCCTAGAACTCCGAGCCTTGAACCCTTGACAGAAGAACGAGTCTATAATCGATTCTACTGGTTATATTTTAGTATATGTGCTGCTATTCTCATCGAAGCGGTTGTTACTTTTGCCATAGACCCTGCAACTCCCTTTGCTCCGTGTTTAAATCAGTTGGAAACTTCGAAAATAAGCTCACAGTACACAGCTTTGGGAGACACTCCTGCGTTGTGTGCCTGTGGACACATCGACGAGAAGAATCCACGTTGTTTTAGATGCCAGCATACGACAGCAACAAACCTCAACAATCCCGAATCAATTTTCTCGACCTAGCTGGTCGAACCCTCAACCTCTTCGAACAAGAACCCCTGAACGCCTTTGATAGCATCGACGCTATCCTCAACGAATCCGAGGAACCTTTGGAAGCATACTTCTGGGACGAACTACAAGCGGTATCTCCTTGGAATAGCTACTGGACAGAAGCAGCAAGCAACGGAGGAGGCCTCCAAATCGACGACGCAGTATTCAAAAACTTCTGGACCAAGTACTACGGTCTTCACGTCGATTGCCAAAACGAAGAACCGTGCTATTGCGAACATAACTGCGGAGGAACACATACAACAATCGGTAGAGTAGCAGAAGCTCAATCAACGATATCAGAATCTACGATAAAGGCAACACAGAAGAACATAGAAAGCCAAATCTCGTGGGCAGATTACAACGAACGAAAGGCGAACAAGGGAAAGGGAGTTGACCGCGAATTACATCTGGCTCCTATACCAACCCCGCTAATCATCGTAACAACACCCAGCAAACACGAAGTGTTCTTCTGGTAGATGGGCAACCCGTTTCTAGAAGCAGAAATCGAAGCGGCAGTTCAACAAATCCAAAACAACATAGACAAAGTCAGAGACTGTTTGTCAGAACCTCGCCTCCTCACGGCCGCCTCCCTACATCATCAGAAAGATGTCCGGAGAACCTTCACGATCGACTCGCGATGTCACGTTGACCGGAGCCTTACAGATGGAGCTGGAAATTGTGGCAACAAAAAATACAGAAATCATGAGCGAAGCACAGCTCAGGGAGCACATCAGGGACATCAACAAAGGGCTGAAAGCAATAAGCCAACAACCAACGACCAGCAGACTGAACGAATTGCTCAAGGAACAACAATCTGTGAACAATGCGGAAGTACGAATATCGGAATTGTTGGCAGAAGGAGAAAAAGTCGTCCAGGAAAGGGACAATCTGAAGGAGGAATTACTGCTTACTCAACAAACAGTGGCAACAACAGAAACACCGCAAACATGCAGTCATGGGGACCTGGTTGAAGACATCCGGATCCTAAAACAAGCATTGGAGGAAGCAAATCCAGACCTGGCGGAATTGAAACAAGATCTGGAAGATGCTCAAGCACAAATGGAGAAGTTTAGGGACCTGGCAGAAGAAAATCGACAACAGGTAACCAGGATTCTGAAGTTAACAGAAGGAAGAGGGGGAGAGTCAAGAGTAAGAACAGAAGGGGAAGAGCGAGAAGAGAAGGTGAATGATATCACCAGTTTTTCAGGAGAAGATAGGAAGGAACTTCGAGGGTGGAAGGTGCAGCTGGCATTGAAGATAGCCGGAAAACCGAAGGCATTCAACAACGAACGGAAAAAGCTGAGGTATGCAGTTGGATGTCTGAAAGGAGTGGCTCTGGCACAGTTAATACCACACTGTGACGAAATCTCAGGGGAAGTCAAACTCAATACCCTGAAAGACCTAGTTGACCTGCTGGATGTAGCATTCGGAGATCAAGACAGAGCAGCAACAGCGAAGAGAGAACTCGAGAAACTCAGGCAACGAGACCGCGAATTCTCCCAGTACTACGCGGAATTCCAAAGATACGTAGTAGACACCAAATGGAACGAAGATGCACAATTGGACGCACTACGGAAAGGGCTGTCCAACGAACTCAAGGACTCCATACAGCACATCGAGGAGCCAGAAAGCATGATCTAATTCATTAAGATGGTGTCGAAAAGGGATTCACAGCTGAGGAGAAGAGCCGCCGAAAAGAAATCTGGAAAGTGGGAAGGATATAAAAGGTCCGATGCAACGACCAACACCACATCCGCCCCAGACGCAGCACCTGCAGGATCAGTCGCAGGTTATCACGGCCCCGCTCCAATGGACCTCTCAGCAGTAAAAGGGAAGAAGATTACACCTGAGGAAAGGAAGAGACGAAGGGAAGGGGGACTATGTATGTACTGTGGGGATAGCAGACATTTCGCGGCATCATGCCCAAGGAAGCTGAAGGCAGCATCAGGACAAACGGAAGTGTCACCGTTTAAGAAAGCAACAAATGAAGGGGATACAGATTCGACAACAGGGAAAGGAAAGGAAGTAGAGTCGGGAAAAGTTTAGTCCAGTGCAATAAGGATGGCAATTGCGCTGGAAACGAATCTCCTTTGTCAGTCAATGCTAGTTTTGGTATTTCGCAGTTTTCTATATCAAGCGCAGAAATAAAAGAGTCTTCTATGGAAAGCAAACATCTCGTTGTGAAATGCTTGCTGAAAATAGAAGACAAAATCATTGATACCCACGCTTTGATAGACTGCGGAGCTACTGGAATAGCATTTATTGACAAAGATTTCGTCCGCCATCATCAATTACAAGAGAAAGAATTAAAAGAATCAAGAGAATTAGAAGTTATAGATGGAAGGCCCATCAAATCAGGAACCATCACCACCATGGCTAAATTAAGCTTAGGCATACGCGGACATCAGGAACAGTTACCAGCATTCATTACGAAACTTGGACATTATCCAATCGTACTTCGATTACCATGGCTACAACTTCACGATGTTACAATCAAATTTCAAAAGAAAAGAATAGGATTCGAAAGCGATTACTGCCAGAAGCACTGTCAACATCATTCGAGCGTATGGGTATGGGGTAACCATATGGAAACAATAGAATCCGATGGGTCAAAATTGGATATATGCGGCGTAGCAGCAGCTCCATTTATGAGACGGAATAAGAAGGAGAAACTCAAGGTGTACGCGGTAACTTTATACGAAATCAACAATGCCCTAGAAGTGAAGGACCTTCAAGAAAAACCGTTGGAACAGTTGATTCCTAAGGAATATCATGAGTTTCTCCCCCTCTTTGATAAAGTAATCGCTGAAAGGCTACCACCACATAGACCATACGATCATAAGATTACACTCCAAGATGGATTCACCCCACCTTTCGGACCAATATACAGCCTGTCAAGAGAAGAACTTCAGGTCCTGAAAGAGTGGATTGAAAAAAACTTGTCAAAAGGATTCATCAGATCGTCATCATCACCATGCGGAGCACCGGTGTTGTTCGCACCTAAACCGAATGGTGGCTTACGACTATGTGTGGACTATCGAGGACTCAACGAAGAAACTGGTATCTTTTCACTTGGACCCCGATCAAAAGAGAGGGTTTGCCGAATTGAAGGAAGCATTTACAACAGCACCAGTCCTAGCACATTTCGATTACGAAAAGGAAATCGTCCTGGAAACCGACGCATCGAGTTATATATCCGCGGGAGTATTATCACAGTACGACGATCAAGGAATCCTCCATCCAGTGGCATTCTTTTCAAAGAAACATACACCAGCGGAAGAAAATTACGAAATCTATGATCAAGAGCTGGGAGCCATCGTTAAAAACCTGGAACAATGGAGACCGGAATGCGATGGGTCAGTACATCCTATTAAAATACTGACAGATCATAAGAATCTCGAATACTTCATGACGTCAAAGCTACTCAATAGAAGGCAAACAAGATTGTCCGAATTCCTGTCAAGATTCAAGTTTAAGATTATATACCACCCAGGAAAACAAGGTCAAAAGCCCGATGCACTCACCAGAATGCCAGGAGACATTCCTCCGAAGGGGGGGGCAGAAAAAACCCAACAAATCGTGCTCAAAACGGAGAATCTCGACAAACAAATACAACAAGGACTGGTGATAGCATTCGCAGAAGTGGTAAATCAGGACGAAACCGATCCAAAGGAGTTGTGGAACTGGATTCAAAACGTATGCAAGGACTGCCCATTCGACAGCAGCGAAGGACTATGTCTCAACGCAACGGACGTCAAAAAAGATTTGGACATGCTGCAACTGATACAGGACCATCATGATATACCGGCAGCAGGACATCCAGGACGAGTAAAAACCTTCGAACTCCTCAAAGGAAATAATCAGTGGCCAGGTATGAGGAAGGACGTGGACAGGTACGTACGAAACTGCCACGTATGTCAACGCAGCAAAGCAACTCACCAGAAGATCCACGGATGGCTCAAACCACTGGAAATACCGCAACAACCATGGAAAGATCTGAGTATGGATTTCGTGGTGGGACTACCGGAAAGCGAGGGGTACAACGCCATATGGGTAGTGGTTGACAGGTTGTCAAAAATGAAACATTTAGTGCCATGCCGGGACGATACAGACGGCAAGAAGCTGGGCAAGATGTTTATACGAGAGGTGTTCAAGTTACATGGTTTACCGGATACCATAGTATCAGACAGAGGACCCCAATTCGCGTCAGAGTTCTGGAGACAGATTTGTGAAAGACTTGGAATCGAACGAAGGCTGTCAACCGCGTTTCACCAACCGACAGATGGACAAACGGAACGAATGAACGCCATTATGGAACAGTACCTCAGGGCCTTCGTCAATTATCAACAGAACGACTGGACACAGTGGCTACCAATGGCGGAATTCGCGTCAAACAATCACGCCTTGGAAACAACAGGATGCTCACCGTTCTTTGGTAATTACGGATTTCATCCATGAATGACCTTTAGCCAACATCCGATTCAGAATGGGAACGATATCAGGGAAGTAAATATAAATACCCTCTCCCAGAAAATGAACGATATCTTCCAACAGATGAAGGCTGAAATGACTCGAGCACAAGATATTCAAGCGGAACAAGCAGACAAGCATCGACCGGAGGGAGTGCAGATGGAGGTCGGGGATCGAGTCTGAATGGACGCCAGGAATATTACAACAAAACGACCCAGCAAGAAGCTTGACTGGAAACGCCGGGGACCATACGATATTACGGAGGTTATTAGCCCGTGGGCTTATCGATTACAATTACCCAAGGACCTTCACATTCATCCAGTACAACCAATCTCCCGCTTGACCAAAGTATCGGAAGACCCTTTGCCAGGACAAATCGAATCGGCACCACCTGCAGTTATCGTGGACGGAGAAGAAGAATACGAAGTGGAACGTATCGACGATTCGAGGATGTTTCGACGACAACTGCAGTACCTGGTTAAGTGGAAAGGCTATGACGAACAAAGCTGGGAACCGTCGATTAACGTGGATGGGCTCCAAGCAATTGATGTTTTCGATGCGGAAAAACCTGGCAAACCTGGATCAACAGCTTCGTAGGAACTTAGCATGTGGGAGGGGGAGCTACTGTCACGGTTGTGTCGAGTGAGGATCGAAGAAGGAATAAGGATCGATGAAGAGGAAAGGGAATACAAAGGAAAACAGGTTTGATATGAAGGAATCAGGTTTTGTTGGAAGGAATCAGGTTTTGTTGGGAGGAATCAGGTTTTGTTGGTTGCGTTGTAAATATGGCGTGATGGTTATGGCGTAGTTTGCGGACTGAAAGGGTTGCGTACATAGTTGGGTGGAGTTAGGATGTATTTTGGAACGAGTGAGCAAAGGTGACGACGGTCGCGTTAACTGTATATAAGGATGTTGGATTCGCGGAGGATAGGTCTGTTCTTCACTCGTTCTCTAGTCTACACAACAATCAATAGCTTTGGCACCAACCTTTGTTCACTTCTGTGATTCCGGATTTCGAGTCTCTTGCTTGTTACGCAGTACCCGCGATCACTGTATCACCGCACAATACCTCTGTCTTAGTTTGGTTTTTATAACCCCTAGAACTCCGAGCCTTGAACCCTTGACACATAACAACAAATCTTTTGACCCCAACCTTACACTCTCAAATTGTTCTGACAGCTCAGAAGATTGTAATATTCTTGGTAAGCCTGAGCCACCAGTCTGCTGAAGCAAGGGCATACCACATAAAACTACTCTTCTAGTACAATGAAAAAGTAGTCAAGCAGATTCCTGAATTTTACCCCAACCAGGACCCCATATATGATTTGTTGAACTACAATCTCTGACGAAGTGTACCAAGTCCAACACAAATTTGCTGATTTTGGTAAAGCCAATACAATATGTAAGGCAGTACCAGTTGTTGCCACTTCAGGAATAAAAGACAAAGGTATTCCAGAAACAATAAAAAAACTTTTGAGCTGGTAATTGACTTTCTTGCAACTTCTTTCTTTATCAAAAACCCAAGGCCATTAATAGTATTAGCAGTAGTCCCAACCCAGGGTATCTGGTCTGGGTTCAGGTCAAGACTAAATTATTTTCAAATTTCTTATTTTGGTCACCAGTAGAATTGAACCTACAAGAACTATTTGGGTTGACTCTATACATTGGAATTGACCAAAATTTTATATTATTTGATCAGTCAAAAAGCAGTACCATGATACTGAGCCAATGATTCCAGTAGTCCGGCGGTGGACCAGTCTGGACTGGACCGATCCCGGACTGAGCCCTACCCCAGACTGGACAAGTCCTGCAAAAAGTAATGTCATAGTTCAGTCCAGACAAGTGAAGACTGGACTGATCCCGGTCTAGACTGGACTGATCCCTACCCCAGACCAGGTCTGTCCAGACTGGTGGAATCATTGTACTGAGCATATCACATTTTGAATCCTATATTTGATCAAGTTGGTGATATATAATTATTGTATTGATTGCCACCAACTCCATTTTAGGTATATTCAATATTACAAAAATAAACTATCCATTTTCTTCTATATATTCATAAATTAAAATATTTACTGACAGGAGGTCAGACCATATTATATTTAAATTGAGAGTGTGAAATATTCAAGAATGGTACAGTATATATTGATCATTATGAATATTATCAGTGTTGATAATATCCATTGTATTGTTATTGCTGATTGTTGTTGAACATTATACAAGTCAAATATATTCTTATCTTGTGACACAATATAAATATTGTGAAACCTATATTCTAGTATATTCCGCTTTTGGAGGTAAGTATACAAAGTTTTAAATGTCATTCAGATAGATATTAAAAATTACGATGTACTATATTAGTACTTTCAGTTATTATATTGTATATAATAAAAGTTATATACCTGATTATACTTATCAACATAATTACATATCCCACATGTAGAAACATACAACTACCAGAAATTTCATATAGTACTTACATTACTAAATATGTGTTTTGCATTCACTCAACCCGTGTATTCAAAGTCTATTTCAAATTGATTGGTTGCCAATAAAGAAGTTTTATACATAGTTACAATATTAAATATAAATAAAAATGATTTATGAAAATGATAATTCAGTACCACTTGGTTACTTGGACCAATAATGATATTCCAAGGTATAAATGATATATATTAGAAATGAACTAAAACTGACCAGGTTTAAACATTTATTAAGAATATCAACTGATACCGTCAGCACATATAAGCTTGTATATGATTGGATATTCGAAACACACCAAAATCAAATGATTGACAGCCATGATTCATTTATTATGTAAGGGCGAGTACGCCCAAGTATGGCTTTGTACTCAAGAGTAAGAGTAGATACGGTTGCACAGGAGAATAGGTGAGTAGGTAGAGTAGTCATTAAATATGATTGTAAGTAAGATAATCACTGGAGTGCAATTGGCATTCCCACGCCGTAACTATATCTTGGGCACTTATTCAGCCATCGGCCAGCTGCCGTTACATCATCCCCCTCTCTAGCTGCAGACCTCCTGGGCTGCCATACCCATACATAAGAACAGAAGGAAAGAAAGTAAAGATCCAGACTCGTACGCCCCCATATGGCCTTAGGAATCTCGCTACCGAATGGAACCGCTCCAGGGTGACCATTCGGTGGATCCGGCGCACAGGGACACTCCACCTCCAGTGGTAGGTGGTAAAAACCTGTGCCGACGCCATTTGTACCGGGCTGAGATCCAATAAGAAGAGAAGAGAAGAGATATAGAAAGCAAGAAGAAAATGTCCAATTGATCTGATTCCTCCAAGTCCAACTGTCCGAATCTAAGCTGCTCCAGCAGCAGGCCTTGTTCTAAGTCCACTCTTTCAGCAGCCTTCCAAGTCCAATCCTGCAGGTCGATTGTTCCGGATATCCAAGAGGACTTCTAGTGTCTCCGAATCCGAGCAATTGATCCTCGAAGTGCCGGCTCGGTGGTGCTTGAATTGGAGAATACCATTGGCTTCCACCATTGATTCGTCGTCATAGATTGCGCTATTGATGCACTTGCGATCAGGCATCCGCTGGCCTCCCAGGAGTGCTCACACGGCTCTATTCACCATCAATGAAATCCCGTTGGCCTCCATGGAGGGCACAGACGGCCGATTCCCGTGCACTCGTATTCGCTGGCCTCCTTTGGAAGCTCAGATGGTATTCATTGGTGGCTGTTGATGCTTGCGTAGACGGTCACTAGTCAACATATTTGAACCCGGCTCGTAGCCATTCATAGTCTTCCGACTATTCCCGTTCGTACATAATTTCTTTCATTGAACACGTTCGTGAATGGTATCTGAGTGGTAAGGCCATCGTGGCCGGTAATGCATCCCTGCAGCAGTCAACTATCCCAATTGCACGATATACTTATCTCGGTCATAGCAGCTGCTCTTGAGGTCTTGAATTCATATGATTTCTCCAATTCCTTGTCCCCGTACTTTTGTATATCCAAGCCAAAGGTAGACTCTATCAGTAGTGGCCTCCATACTCGGCATCAATCATATGGGTCTGACTGATTGGCTCCAGATTGATTCATATATCGGCTATTCAGATTTGACTTTCCGTTGCCATTCGGCCTCGCCAGAATTGGCTCGCAAATTGGCATCCTGGCCAGTTAAGATGAATTGATGTCCATTCGGCATGGCAGGTAGATCGCCATTTTCGTAAGCCCATCGACAATGACCAAGATTCCCGTATACTCGGATGCAGTTGATTCCGGCAAGTCCATACAAAATTCATCATGACGCCTTCCCAGTGTCATGTTGGAGGTGCCAATGGCGTCATTGCACCATGTCAAGCGTGCTGTGGTGCCTTGAAGCGGTGGCAAACTTTGCAGCCACTGACATACCTCCTTATGTGTGTGTCTATCACCGGTGGGCCAATAGAAGTCCCTAGAAATTAGTTTAGTGATCTTAAGAGCTCCGAAGTGACCTGATTTGGGATTGTCATGAATGAGACATATCACTCTATCACGAAGTGTTTGATCTGCAGGAACGTATATCCTTTCTTGCTATGTCAGAGCTCCAGCAACGACCTTCCATTGGTTCTCATCTTCGGGTGCGTTTGACATAGGCGAGTCGACTGTCTTTGTATTCACGTCGATTGCCAATATGTTGGAAGACAAGGCTTTCTGGATCGCCAGTAGGAAATCATCGTACGGTTCAACTTCAGGTGTAATGGCCCTCACTGCCAGGGTTGTTAAGAGTCGGCCAATTGCCATCACTTGTAAGGCCTGTCATGTGTTTTGCGGGAGTGACAGATGGATGCCAGTCGCAGTCCAACTAATATAGCAGTAACATTCTAACTCTAGCCCAATACGGTTGATCATCACAATTGGCAACGATGTCAATTGATTATCGTCATGACTTTGTTGAGTACTCTCAGCCATCCATATGCTCCACTTGCGGAAGGTATCATTCGTTGATATATCTAATTTGTAAGCATTCTGTACCAGGTCATTGTTACCAAGTAATTCGGTGCATTTGCGTTCTCGGCTGTGAAGACTCTATCGCATTAGTCGCATATGTCTATTATGGAGTTCAGTCAGTTCGCATTCCGTGCAGTTTCAACTTGATATTTCGACTGCTGAATTGGCTGGCTCTTGGCCGCTGGCATTGGGTGCGGTTGAATCCATTGATATCGTCGGTTGCAGTGGATTGTGGATTTGATTCATTCGGTAGTGCTTCCAATGCATTGATGAAGACCAGCATCGTAACCAGTGACTTCTCGTTCACTTCTAGGTTCCAAGGTTCACTTGCACTTAATCTCATTGACTTCCGGTGCACATGACGTCTGCATCATGACTGGTGCATTGCAGTGATGGTAGGTTGTTCCAGCACTTCCGGTGTGGAATTCGTTTGCAGCAGCAGTTTTTTGGTTTCCGGAATGGTCATCCCCCTCATTTTTGAGGTCGGTGCTCCGTCGACGACTAAATGCAGCTGGTGCATACGGTGTCGATTCTCATTTCGATAGCCATTGATTTTCTCATTGATGTGACGGTTTCAATTGCCATTGTTGCCTTATAACTCTGTATCTGCACTCAATTGCGGATCATGCAGCATCCCTCATAATGTAAGTGTTTCTTAAAGAATAGGGTACAATTAAAACATAACCTAGTATTGCCATATATGCAAGATGACTCTAGATAACCTTCTCCAAGTGTGTGTGATAGCACTCTGCACTCGTAAAATCAGTATTCCGCAGCTTTCCCATGGCTCTCCCGCCGCTCGATAAGTACCATCCGCCTAGTCGCCGTTTCTCCTCAATTCAAGATTCTGTGCATATTGAGAGTTCGGTAGTCAATTAAGAGTTTCCAGTCGTTATTCCTTCTTTGCAAGGATATCGGTGGTTTTTTGCGTAGAGTGACAGTCATCGCTGTCTTTGGGGGATCGGTGCTCTGCCAATGACTTGTGATTATACTGGTATATATGGTATGAAGTCTTTTGTCAATTCTCATATTGATTCTCGTTGATTCTGGCACTTCGGTTGCCATAGCGATTGCAATTCTCGTTGTGTATCATTTTAAGTAAGAATTTCTTAAGAAGGGGCTAGAAGTTTAAACAAAACCTTGTGTTTCCATATTGCCATCCTTCCTTGAATGTGTGCGCTTGCACTCTACTCCCGTACAACCTGTATATTGTGATGCTGCCATAACTTTGTAAGTTCATAAAGGGTTCACCGACATACATGCCTGGTGGTTGTGTTAAGATTGCCTTCCCTTGCAAAAGTATCGGTATTGCCACAGGCAATGATGACCGTTGTATAAACATGTTGGCTAGGTTCGTCTCGATATATAGGCCATTAGTGTTCTTAACTCAATCTCCGACAGGTTATAGATCTCGCATTGTCAATTGGACAGTGCGGCAGGAGTGTCTCGGCCTTGGCCTTGCTAAAGACCTCCATGAATTCTTGGTATTTGGCAGCCTCCATCGTCTGTAGGTACGGTGTCCCATTGTCAGGTGCTCGTCTCTCTACCTATATATGTTAGCTTTGTTCTTTCAACTTCATCTTGATGGAGGGTAAGGATTCCCGGGAGTAGCGATGCCAATTGCACGTTCCACTGGCCGGAGGGTGGATGGCTTGCTCCCTTCGTGACTGGGCAAGCCGGTAGCGGTCATTCAAGGTTCCGTAAGGACGCTCTTCTGCCGTAACTATTGCCGCTGCTCCTTGTTGCTCATCCAGCTCATGGGGCTTCTCCCACAATTGATGTGGTGCCTTCCATGCAAGCTCACCGCCACCCTTGTGCAATCGCCAGATATATGACGAAAGCCTCGACAATGTTGCTTGCAGGATATCGAATGTGGTGGCTCCAAGCATTCATGTCCGGAGGCTTATTCTCTTCACCGCCCTCCGGCAGCCGAAACTTTGTTTCCTGTGGTGATTACGATGTCACAATGGTGGCTGCCGGTGGCACCCCCACTTGGTGTTCGGAGGGCCAAAGTCAATGTCCTGGTTTCTTGCCTAGGCAAGCCCAGAAGTAGCTCATACAGTTTGTCAACCGAAGGCTATCACATCACTGCAAGGAGAAGCATACTCTCCAAATCGCGTGCATGTCTCACCCAATTGAGATTTTGACAATTAAACTACGTTTTTCTCCTATATACCAAAGGTTAACTATTTGCCCAATCCTGATCAGGGGTATGGAGGAGAAGATGCGTCCATTCCTGCTAGGGGATATGATGACGTGATGTGTATCCATTCCCGCTTAAAGATCTGATGGCTTGAATGTGCATCCATTCCCACTTGGAGATCCAATGACTTGAAGGTGTGATTATGTTCGTGTTTCATAGAATTGCACAATGGCGTATCGGCTTGATCTGCTTGACACTTTAGTACATTCGGGGTTGAACTTCCCACTCACAGCTGCTTCAAACTCTACGATCGCAGCTCCAATATCTCGTTGTTGCACTCTGCCCATCGGTAGTCTTCCCTCCGTATGTGCATTTCCGTGCAATGCTGACGCTGTTTCATAGCTTCCGCTTAGTTCAGAGGAAGGGGATTTCCAAGTGAGCTTGCTGATGCACCGGTCGCTCTAGCTCGTATCAACTTTGCGTTTGCTCAGTGGACAAAATGGATGCGTTCAGGAGTAGAACCTATGAATTTATGCGTTAAAGGTAGGTCCATTAAATAGTACTTCGAGCTTCTCAATGGATTGAGCACTCATCCGTATCTCAATGCTTTCGGCAAATGTAAGACTTCTCGGTGGTGTGGCCTTCTGGCTGGTGACGTGTCTTTTGGGGACGATTGACCTCCGAATTTATTTCGGAATCGTCACTACTACCGTCACTAACTGAATCGGGTGTGCTTAACAATTCTTGCGGCTGCCAAGCCATATATTGAGATGTGAAATATGATTTATTGCGACGTGCAGCGATCGCAGTTGGTGATGCTACATTTCAACTCAATTGACCTCCAAATCACCTCAGAATTGTCTCTGCAGTAGTCAATTGACTTCATTGACAGGTATATTTATCTTGATTCATCAATCTATTGATGATGCACATTGTAGGTCGAAAATAGTAACGTTTTTCCAGTTCTCCGGGGTGCCTGTGGTGGCAGGTAACACGTCTCCCATGTTCAATTGGCATCCGACGAGGCTCGGAATCGACTCCTGGACATCCGATTTGACTCAATGGTCCGTTCGTATGCCATTGCTCTTGGCGGGTGTGTTTGGTGGACTTTTTAGTGGTATGGCTATCATGGCCGATGACGCGTCTTTTGTGACTGACTGACTTCCGAATCGTCTCGGAATTGTGTACTGTCGTCAATCAACTCCATTAGATGGTTACATAGCTTGTATCGATGATCCAGTAATGATTTTTAGGATAGATCTAACACATCAAAAAAGGGGTAATCGCGAATTCAGTGAGGGAAACGTATCTGATTTCAAAAAAACCATTATAGTGTGAGGGCGAGTACGCCCATGTATGGCTCCGTACTCAAGAGTAAGAGTAGATACAGTTGCATACAAGAATAGGTGATCAAGTAGAGTAGTCATTAAATATGGTAGTAAGTAAGATAATCACTGGAGTGCAATTGGCACTCCTGCGCCGGGACTATATCTTGGGCACTTACCCGGCCATTGGCCGGCTGCCATTACATATTGTTTCTGCCAAAACTTGGATAACAGCTTTAAAAGTGGCCTAAAATGAATATAACAAATATGAATGCATTTCAGCATACAGTATTATATGGTAACTAGCAATGTAGGTGGCTGCACCATGCAAATGGATCTGAGCAAACCACAGCAGGTAAGCTGTGCCAAGGACTTTGAATTTGACTTAGCCTTCTATGCTGAGAGCTATGGCTCCTTGGTACTGGGATATAAATGAGATATTTGGTCAGTAATTGAAGAGCAAAGGAAAGGAGTAGAATGGAAATGAAGATATGCAATGAACAAAAGTCATTATGAATTCCCTAACTTAGTGGGTGTGTCAACATACTGTTTGGAAAAGAGAAAGAAAGATGGAAAGAGCATGATTCTGATTTCTTTGTACCAAAAGGCTCTATCTGTCAATCTGGTACTGTTAGTGTTGGTTCAGGTTACCAAGACATGGTCAGGGTTTTGACCCTGACCAAAGCTCTGGACCGGGTCAGGAACTGCCAAAGAACTGAACTGCCTGATGTTAAATAGTTCCAAACCCAAATGGTACCTTTAACTACTGTGATTTTGGTTTGGTTATACATACAGCAGAGCCTTATTTTTGGAAACTCAGAACATTCGCTGCAATTAAGTATAGAATCGCATAATGTTCAATTTGTTAATCATGTAGTTTTTGCTATCTTTATACCTTCCATTGTCCAATTTACAATCTGAGCAATATAAATTCAATTACTATCATATCACATGGAAAATACATTGTGTTATGCAGTAACTCAATGAATACTGCACAGATGACAAATTGGAAACTGAGAGGTGAAAAAGTAGCAAAAACTGCATACTTTACATATAGAACATTGTGTGATCTGATTAATGCTCAAATATTCAATTGGAGTATCACTTTTTGAAAGTAGGACAAGCCAAGAGTGGCAGTTTTAAGTGCGGTTCAGGTTTTTGATATGGTAAAACCTATGACAACAATTTGGTTCCAGTTTCAATTCTAACCCAGAACGGTTCTAGCAGGTTGAAAATGTTGCTAACACTACTATCTACCAGTGTGGCCCTGTGTATATTGTCCTGAATCTATCACCCTTGAATCCTAGTATACTCACCATACCTGCGGAACAATATTTGGCTGGGCTGGCTCTGTGTTCGCTGGACATGATGCGGATGGACAGGCTGCAGGCTGGACATGATCAGGATGGACTGGATGGAGAGGATCTGTTATGGTTGTGTCAAGTGAGGATTGTAGATGGAGTATGGATTGATGGAGAAGGAATAAGGAATATGAAGGGAAACAGGTTTCGTTGGAAAGAATCAAGTTTTGCTAGAAGGAATCAGATTTTGTTGGTAGCATTGTAAATACGACTTGATGGTTATGGAGTGAGCAATGGGTCAAAATGGTTGTATACATAGCTTGGTGAGGTTAGAATGTATTTGGGAATGAATGAGCAGAGGTGACAACAGTCGTATTAGCTATATATAAGGCCGATAGATTTGCAGAGGATAGGTTTGTTCTTCACTTGTTTTCTAGTCAACAAAAAATCAATTGCTTCGGCACCAACCTTTGTTTACTTCTGTGACTCCGGATTTCAAGTCTTGTATTTTGTTTGCAATACTTGCCATTTCGAATCTTGGTTTCGTTTTCATATACCCTGAAACTCCCAGTCTTGAAGCCCTGACAGATGAACACGTCTATAATTGATATTACCGGTTATATTTTAGTACATGTACTGTCATTATTACCCAGGGGGTGATATTTTTGTCACCATCTTTTCAACCCTCAGTGACTGATGTTTAAATCTATTGGCAACTTTGAAAACAGATCAATGGTGTACAGTTTCTGGAGACATATTTGTTTAGTATGTATTTGGACATTCCATCGAGAAGGATGCAATATATTCATGTAAATGCCAGCATACAACAGCAACAAACTTCCACCTTTCCAAATGAATTCCTTCAACCTAGCCGGTCAAACCACCAATCCTTTGGATGAAGAACCTCTGAATGCCTATGATAGCATCGATGCTATTTATACAGAAAGCGCAGAACGCCTCAAAGAGTACATTTGGGATGAACCACACGCAGTCTCTCCTTGGAACAGTATTTGAATGAATGCAGCCAGTCATGGCAGACTGTCAATCACCGATCCAGTATTGAAGAACTTCTGGACCAAATACTATAGTTTTTACTTCAGCTGAGAAAATAAAGAACTATGTCATTGCAATTATCATTGCTTAGCCACGCATACTACAATAGAATGGGCAGCAGACACCCAAAAAATATAATCAGATTCCACAGTCGAAGCAACACAAAGGGAGGTGGAAAGCCAGATTTTGTAGGCAAATCACAACGAGCGGAAGCAAAACAAGGCAATAGGCATAGACTGCGCATTACATCCAACTTCTTTTCCAACTTCGCTGATTATTGTAACAATACCAAGTCCACACAAGGTGTTTTTCTAGTAAAATATTTATGGTCAATCGTTTTTTGGAAGCAGAAATTTAAGCAGAAATCCAACAGATCCAGAAAAATACAAACGAAGTAAGAAACTGCTTGAAAATCCGCAAACCTCACTCTCCATTTATAGCCACCTTCCTCCTCACAGTCGCCTCTTGGCACCACAAAAATCATGTCAGGATGATCTGCAAAACCAACCTGCAATGTGACACTGACCTGTACATTACAACTCACACTGGAATGTGTGATACCTGCAAATATGGATGCCATGGACAACAAGCAACTCCGGACCCATATTCAGCCAATCAACATGGGACTAGCAGCTCATGCCCAGCAACCAATAACCAGCGGATTGAACGAATTGTAAATGGAATGGCAATTGGTACATGATGTGGAAGCACAGAAATCGCAATTGTTGGGGGAAGAAACAATGATTATCACCGAAAGATACAAGCTCAGACAGGAATTACTTCTGACACAGCAGAAATTGAACACTGAGGAAGGCAGTATACCGTTATGCAGTCATAGAGATTTGGAGGAAAAGCCCCTAAACTTGGTTCAACAACTGAAAGACAGGAATCAAGACATGATGGAATTAGCATACGACCTGGAAGACGCTCAGGCACAGATGAAGAAGTTCAGGAATTCAGCCCATGAAAATCGAGAACAGATAACCCAAATCTTGAGGCTGACAGAAGAAAGGACGGAAGAGAGGGAAGAAAAGAAACCAGAAGACAAGGGGAATGAAATTACATACTTTTTGGGATATAATAGGAAGAAACTTCAAGGATAGAAAGTTCAGTTGGCCCTGAGTATTCCTGGAGAACCCAAGACATTCAATACCGAACAAAAGAAGCTGAGGTATACAATGGGACATCTTCAGGGGGTAGCCATGGCACAACATATACCACACTGTGACAAATTTTGGGGGAAGTAAAACTCAATTGCTAGAAAGACCTGATTGACCTAGTGGACCTATCTTTTGGTGATCAAGACAAAACAGCAACAGCCAAGAGAGAACTCTTGAAGCTCAAACAACGAGAGTGCAAATTCTGCCAGTATTACAGGGAATTCCAGAGATACCTCGCAGACGGCAAATAGAATGCAGAGGACCACATGGATACATTGCAACACAGGCTACCCAACGAACAGAGGAACTCTCTATAACATGCCGAGATGCTGCGAAATCTGGTCCAATTGGCCAAGTTGTGCTTAATGAAAGACACACAGCTAAGAGTACGTACGGCAGAGAGCACGTCAGAACAATGGGAAGAAATCAACCAAAGTCCAACCCAACGACCAACACCACGTCTGCCCCAGGTATGGCACCAGAAGGAACAGTGGCCGGATACATCGGCCCCACACCAATGTACCTGTGGGAAGTCAAAGGAAGGAAGAATTTATGGGAGGAACAGAAGAGACACAGGCAAGGAGGATTGTATATGTACTGTGGAGATAGCAGACATTTTGCAGCATCATGTTCAAGATAGTTAAAAGCAGCATCAGGACAGGTAGAGATAATCTTGTTCAGGTATTCAGAAAAATGAATGCAAGTGGGGAAAGCAGTGAAAGTGAAATCAGGAAAAGGTTAGTCCAGTGCAATGAGGATGGCAATTGCATTGGAAACGAATGTCAATTGTCGGTTAATGCTAGTTTTGGTATTTTGCAGTTTTCCATCTCAACTACAGAAATAATGGAGTCTTCTATGGAAAGCAAACATCCCTTTGCGAAATGCTGGCTCAAAATAGAAGACACAATCATTGATATACACACTTTGATAGACAGCGAAGCTATTTGAATAGTATTCATTAACAAAGATAGCATCCACCATGATCAGTTACAAGAGAAGGAATTGAAAATATCAAAAGAATTGGAGGTTATAGACTGAAGACCCATCGAATCAGGAACAATTACCACCATGTCTCATCTTAACTTTGGGATACATGGACATCAAGAGCAACTATCAGCATTAGTTATAAAAGTAGATCATTATCCAACAGTACCAGGACTACCATGGCTACAACTCCATGATGTCAAAGTCACATTGCAGGAACAGAATATTGGATTCAGAAGCAATTACGGCCAACAACACTGCCAACATCATTCGAGTATATGGGTATCAGGTAACCACATGGAATCAATGAAAAAATGGGACAAGTTTATGCTGAATATATGTACAATAGTGGCCACACAATTCATGAAACGCAACAAGAAGGAGCAATTCAAAGTGTACATGGTAATCCTATACGAAATGAACAGTGCTATTGAAGTTTAGGACCTTTGAGAAAAACTGCTGGAACAGTTGATCCCAAAGGAATACCATAAGTTTCTCCCTCTCTTTGACAAAGTAATCGCTGAAAGACTACGACCATATAGACCATACGACCCCAAAATCACACACCATGACTGTTTCACTCCCCCTTGTGGACCAATTCATGGTCTGTCAAAGAAGAGTTACAGTTCATGATAGAGTGGATTGAAAATGATTTGTCGAAAGAGTTTATCAGATCATCGTCATCACTATGTAGAGCCTGGTATCGTTTGAACCCAAACAGAAATGAAGCCAACGATTGTACATCGACAGCAGGGGCCTGGAAAAAGCAACAATAAAAAAAATTGGTATCCATGGCCACTAATCTAGGAGACCCTTTTGAAGTAATCATATGTCAAGTAGTGTACTGAACTGGATATCTGGAATGCCTAGAAGATGATCAGAATAGTGGAAAGGGATGAACGGAAAATCGCTTTTAGGACCCATTACAGCCGATTTGAGTCCTTTGCCATGCCCTCCAAACTGACCAATGTACCAGCATCCTTGCAGAAATTAATCAACAACACCCTTTGCCCCTTTTCGATATCTTCTATATAGCTTTTCTGAAGACATCCTGATCTACAGTGATATCCTAATAGAACATATGGAATACGTCCAAGCAATAATAAAAATATGGACAGAAGCTGGACTATGCCTCAAGGCAGCAAAATGCGAGTTCTATCAACAAGAAGTCAAGTACCTTGGACTGATAGTGGGAGTGAACAGTATCAGAATCGACCTGGAGAAAGTTGCAGCAGTTAAAGAATGGGAAGTACCTGGTAAGCTCAAAGAAATCCAAGCATTCATAAGATGGACCAACTTGTATAGAAGTTTTGTATGGAATTAAAGCAGGGTGGTCCAACTATTAACCACACTGACGAAAAAACTTGTACCATTCCAATGGGGATCTGACCAAAGGAATGAATTCGCTGAGTTCAAAGAAGAATTCACCACAGCACCAGTTCTAGTATATTTCAACTACAAAAAGACATTCATTCTGGAAACCGACATGTCTAGCTAGGTGTTCACTGCAGTGCTATCACAATACGATGACGAAGGAATTCTCCATCCCATAGTATTCTCCTCCAAGAAACACTTGCGCGCAGATGAGAATTACGAAATCTAGAATGATGAATCGGGAGCCATTGTCCAGAGCCTGGAACAATGGAGACCGGAATATAATGGGTCAGTACATACAATCAAAATATTAACAGACCACATGAACCTCGAATACTTCATGATGTCCAAACTACTCAAACAAGGCAAACAAAATGATCTGAGTTCCAATCAAGATTCAAATTCAATATTGTCTATTATTCAGGAAAACAAGGCCAGAAACCAGATTTCCCTACCAGAGTGCCAGTAGACATTCCTCGGAAGAGGGGTGCAGAAAAAACCAAACACATTGTGCTATAGACAGAGAATCTTGACCAGAGAATGTGATAGAAACTAGTTGTAGCATTTGCAGAAATAGTGAATCGGGATGAAGAAGAGGTCAATCCAGGAGAGCTGTAGAATTGAATTGAAAACATCTGTAGGGATTGGTCACTTGACAGCAGTCAACGACTATGTGTCGATGCAACAAAAATCACAAACAAAGATGGATCAGACAAAGTCCAACTGCTACAGGAACATCACAATAGACCAGTAGCTGGATACTCACGATCAGCCAAAACTCTCGAACTACGTATAAGAAATCATCAATGGCAGGGTATGTGATCAGATGTGTATAGGTGTGTACAGAACTGCCACGTATGTCAACGTAGCAAGGAAACTCATCAAATGATCCATGGATGGTTCAAACTGCTGAAATTACTACAGTCACTATAGAAGGACCAGAGCATAGACTGTGTGGTGGAGTTACCTGAAAGCGCAGGATACTATGCCATATCGGTCATAGTTGATAGGCTGACAAAGATGAAGCGTTTGGTTCCATGTCAAGATGACATGAATGGAAAGAAGCTAAAAGAATTATTTGCACAAGAAGTGATCAAATTGCATGGCTTACCAGATACTATAGTATCGGACCGAGAATCTCAATTTGCCTCGGAATACTGGAGACATGTGTGTGACAGATTGGAATTGAATAAAAACCTTCAACTGCATTTCACCCACAAACGGATGGTCAAACCAAACGAATGAACGCCATCATTGAATTCTATCTAAGAGCCTTCGTCAATTATCAACAGGACGACTGGCCACAATAGTTATCTATGGGAAAGTTCATATTAAACAACCACATCTTGGAAGCAACGGGATGCTAACCATTTTTTGGCAACTATGGTTTTCATCCAAGTATGCCATTCAGCCAACATTCAGTTCTAAATGGAAACGACATCAGAAAAGTAAATTCAAACTCCTTCTTTCAAAAGGTGAACCAAATCTTCGAACAGATGAAAGCTGAAATAACCTGGCTACAGGCGATTCAAGTAGAACAAGCAGACAATTACTATCAAGAAGGAGAGGTAATGAAGATAGGGGACTGGGTATGGATTTATGCCAGAAAAATTGCAACACAATGACCAAGCAAGAAGCTCAATTGGAAATGTTTGGCATTTTATGAAATCATGGAAGTTATCAGCCCATGGGCCTGCCATTTACAATTACCCAACAACCTCCATAGTTACCCATTGCAACCAATATCCCGCTTGAGTAAAGTCCCAGAAGACCCCTTTCAAGGACAGATAAAATCAGCACCACCACTGGATGTCATCAACGGAAATGAGGATTACCAATTGGATCGCATCGAAGACTCCATATACATCTGGTATCAATTTCAGTACCTGGTCAAGTGGAAGGGTTACAATGAAAGGAACTGTGAACTGGCAATCAATGTCGACAGACTTCATGCCATCGATGGATTCCATACACAACGACCTGCCACACCCACATTAAAAACTTCGTAGGAACTCTGCTTATGGGAGGGGGAGCAACTGCCCCACTTGTATCAAGTGAGAAACGAAGATGGAGTATAAATCAATGAAGAAAATCATGAGGGATATGAAGGGAAACAGGGTTCTTTGGAAGGAATCAAGTTTTGCCGGAAGAAATCAGGTTTTGTTGGTTGCATTGTAAATATGGCATGATGGTTATGGCATGAGCCAGAGGTGGAAAGGGTTGCTAAATGGTTGGGTGCAGTTAGGATGTATTTTGGAATGAGTGAGCAAAGGTCACAATAGTGACATGAGCTGAATATTTGTCCGATGGATTTGCGGAGAATAGGTATGTTCTTCACTTGTTCACTAGTCTACAAAACAATCAATAGCTTTGGCATCAACCTTTGTTTACTTCTGTGATTCCAGATTTTGAGTCAGAAGTTCTTTTTGCAATACTTGCAATTTCGAATCTTATTTGAGTTTTATAACCCCTAGAAGACTGAGTCTTGAACCCCTGTCAGAATTAGTACAGGTTGGCTCTAGGGTAGCTGGAAAGAAATAGTCGTCAGGAAAAACTAATTTGCTTTCCAAGACAGTACAATACGGTCGATACTGTTCTAATCATTCTAGACATCACTGAAACTTCACCCTGTGCCACTACTGTTACAATACATCATTCTGACTCGAAGCATTTCAAATAGTTATCGCCAAGCTGGCAACTTACAAAACAACATTCATTGTCAATTCTTAAGATTCTTGTTTAAAATCCAGTTCCCACTTATCCTGATCCCATGATGATATCAATATATGTCATCTTTATTACATATTATTGAACACAATACCATATTTCGTTACCAGAGCTGCACATTTCATGCTGCTATGGCTGATATTTGCTACTAGGCAAATTTCTTCCCTGAATAAGATTGCTCAATTTAGACATTATGTGCAATGATGGTTTCAAGTGTTCTATCAACACATACAATAAATTCAAAGCATATAAGTCAATAGTATTATTCAAATAGTATTGACTATTTTCTGGATCAAAAGGAAATAGAAGCATATGGACTATACAATAAATCATATGTAAGGGATGACATATGTTGATCTAATGACACAGAGAGGTTTTCGACGCTAACTATTGTCCCCCATAATGTAATGTAAGTGTCTGGTCCTGCTGCTCAACAATGGGCATCACCGGAACCTCACTCAATGAGCCTGCAACCAAGCAGGTGATGAGGGTCCCATGTGTTTGTTGATTAGACTCCATATCCGTAATGATGAAAAGACATCATAATCTCACTGCAATTGGTTCTCTAGTAGACTTGAACTATCACTATATTTCATCCTAGAGCAAAACTGTATTATTTCCAGGGGGCTTATACTTGCTCCATTTGTTGGTTCCAGTACATTGTAAAATGTAAATCGTCTGCTTGTCACCTGGGAATGATGTCACTGAAACGACTGCATTCTTAACGAGAGAATTTTGCATTTTGTAGACAATGACATTCTTTGTCGTGATCAATATATCCGGTGTAGTTACCACATCTTGTGATACACCATGCAATGTGATTTTGCTGTTCCTGTTTGGGTATTCTACACCAGAATGAGATGTCTGCTGGGGACTTGATTCCTGGCCTGTAATCTTTCATCATTTGAATTGCTGAAGATATGGGATACAGTCTTTGGTTTTTGTAATCATGTTTTTCAGCATTGAGATTTAAATGTTTGAATTGAAAAACCTTGTTCTGGGCATTTGTGTACAAAATCGGGAAAGATGGCTCATGGCGATTTGATTGTGAGTATGTATTTTTCATGTCTATCATCTACCTTTCTAGTAGATCAGAGCTTACATTTAATCATTGCCCAGCTGACGTATGTGATCTGAAAAGTGGTTCCACAGATACATCTTGACACAGTTGAAGTCAGACACATCACACTAGTGCAACACCATTTCAGAATTGATTTTAATTTTGTTCTCATCAGTGCGATGATGTTGTCTCTCTGTAGAATGACGTGATCATGCAGGATCATTCACACATTCATGTGGCATGTTGATTGCATGGGGCTTTTGCCAACCATTGGCAACTTTAATGGTTGGTTTTTGGCACAAAAACAACTAAAGACGTCTTCGTGATACTGACATTCACTGACATAGTTCTCCATCAATGTGATTGTTGCATGGTATGGTTGTGATACTCAGTCATGAGTTGAAAGTAGATGAGGTTTTTGATACCGAGCGTGGTGGCTTTGAATAAACCTTGCTGCTCTAATGAAGTATTGAAAAGTATTGCCCTGACAATGGAAATAATAAAATGGCCTAATGCTTTCATTACATTGCCACTCTATTGTTTCCCAGCTGTGTAGGGCTTATTAAATTGTGCAAATTGTGGATAATGTGGCAATATTGCCTGAAGTTTATTGAATCAGTAAATTCGTGTGTAAAACTCCCAAAATATCATTTCCCACTGCATCGAATGCTGCAGAATGTTGACGTGGATCATGTGTAAAATATCAAAAACAATCAATGTATGCAAAGAAATATGTATCATACTCCCATAGATGCCTGCCATGAACATTACATTTCATTCCATATGATACCCACGTGATGGGTATTGGTTTTGATTATTGAAATTTGGGGCCTGAATCGTCTTTCGGAAATTTAGTCAATACTCACTGCATGGTGGGTTGGATTGATTGCTATCGCCAAATGGCAATTTCAGGGCTTCACACACCAGGCAACCGGGCTCTGTAATTACATGGAGGTGAATGCTTCCCAAGCAATTGGCTGCCGAAGCACAGATGATTGGAAAGAATTGTTGTATTTTTCTGCCAGCACAGAGTATGGGTCATTCTTTCTTGAAAACAGTATCAAGAGGATTCAAAATGAACACAACAATCCATCCAAGTACTTTCTGATTGTATTCATGTTGCTCTTTGATAGTGGCTGTTTTTCCATGACCTTGGTGATGATATTTCTGAGGTACAGGAAGCCAGGCAACAATGACATGGGTAAGGCTCAAGGGCTTTCATTCAATGGTCAAATTAATGTTTTCAAGACAGAGGTAGATTGGCCATTCCTTTATATTGCCAGAATATTTGGTCAAATGCTGTTGATCAGAGCTGCCAGAGAATGCAACATTAGTGGAGCCAACAGGCTTTTGCAATTATAAAGCACATTTGATTGTTACAATATATTGACAAAATATAAACTCATACCTTCACATTCCACCACCAATCACATGGGTGAACTTCATTGTATTCTCTCTGCCCCAATTCACTACCATCCACCAGTGGTATATATACCATACACTCTTTCAATACAGATTGTTGGAGTAGAAATTTGATGCAGTGAACAGAGTCTCAATAATCACAATGCATCTTTCTGTCATTGCATAGTATATCTGAATTGACAGGACCTGAATAACTGACTTGTCCAAATGTCCATAAGTATATTCCAGTACATATGTCATTTCGTCAATTTTAGTATACATAGTATACACCATTGTGACGTCCATATTTACCCCCAGAAGCTTTATCCGCTCATCGATGGTAGTTCTTGTCAGTTCGTGCTTGACCTGCCAGGATACCAAATGATATTTCTCCTGTCAAGAAAAGGGTGCCCAATGGTCGATTTTGTGGTCCAAAATGTGGAAATCACTATCTCTTGCCTTTTCAGCTTCACACAAGTCCAATGTCATTGATTGTAGTTCATTTCACTCGCCTGCCAGCTGTAGTGGATCCATATAGCCATCGCCATTGTTATTGTCCTCACTTGTAACATTGCCTTCTGCAAATTGAAAGGGGTCATTTGGACATAGATAAAAATGGTCGGGAAGTTGGATATCATTATTGGCCGTAATTGAGAATCCTTCATCAGAAATCAGCTCCAGATGTCAAGGTTTCAAGGCTTGGAGTTCCAGGGGTTATAAAAACCAAACTAAGATTCAGAATTGTAGGTATTGCAAACAAGACAACAGACTCGAAATCTGGACTTACAGAAGTGAACAGAGATTGGTGCCAAAGCTATTGATTGTATTGTAGACTGTAGAATGACTGAAGGACAAATCTATCCTGTGCAAATCCATCAACCTTATATACAGCTAATGTGACCATCGTCACCTTTACTCACTGGTTCCATAATACAACCTAACCTTACCCTACTATATATGCAATCTTTTCAATCCCACGACTCATGCCATACCATCACGCCATATTTACCACACAACCAACAAAATTTGATTTCTTTCAACAAAACCTGATTCCTTTAAACAAAACCTCATTCCTTTGAACAAAACCTGTTTTCTTCCAACAAAACCCGATTCCTTCCATATCCATCATTGATTTCTCTTCTGCCTCTGATCCCTACTTGATCCAACAATTACAGTAGCTCTGCGTTCCATATACCAAGTTCCTACTCAGTTGTTCATTCAGGCTTGCCAGGTCGTTCCGCTTGGAATTAGTCCATTGGCTGAAGTCCATCTACATCGACTACCGATTTCCAGCTCCTTTAATGGCGACCTGTCCACTTGACCAGATACTATAGATGTTGTCAGATTATTGGGGAGTCCTCAATGCGTTCCACTTTGTATTCTTCTTGTCCATCTATGATATCTGGGGGTGATGGTGATTCGATTGGGCCTGGTAGAGGTTCCTCCAAAACTGCACATAGCCAGAATATTGGTTGGCCCGGAGGGATGTGGAGGTCCTTTGGTAGTCACAGACAGTAGGCCGAATGGCTGATGACTTTTGTGATGTCATTAGGTCCCAAACAGTTGCAATTGAATTTCTTGCTTGGTCGTTTTGTTGCAATATTCATGGTGTCCATCCATACAGTTTCACCTAACATAATCTTCATTCTTTCTCGATGGTGCTTGTCGGCTTGTTCCGCTTGAATTGCTTGGGCTGGTGCCATTTCAACATTCGTCTGTTCGAATATTTCATTCATTTGGTGGAAGATAGTGCTTGTGTTAACATCTCTCATATTGTTTCCGTTTTGATCAAGGTGTTGTTTGAAGGTAATTTCCAGGTTAAATCTGATCAATTCAAGATGGTGAGCATCTTGTTGTTTCCGAGGCATGGTTGTTTGAAGTGAACTCAATTATGGGTAACCATTGTGTCCAGTCATGCTGTTGATAATTGATGAAGGCTCTCAGGTATTGTTCCATGATAGTATTCATTCATTCTGTTTGGCCGTCTGTTGGTGGGTGAAATGTGGTCCATAGTTTTTGTTCAATTCCTAATATTTCACTGACATGTCTCCAGAATTCCATTGTAAATTGAGGTCTTCTGTCTGATACTATAGAGTCATGTAAGTTGTGCACTTTGAACACCTCTCATAGGAACATTTCACTCAGCTTTCTTCTATCTGTATCATCTTGACATAGTATCAAGTGTTTCATCTTTGACAACCTATTGACTACCACCAATATGGCATTGTGCCCCTCACTTTCTAGTAACCCTACCACAAAGCCCATACTCTAGTCTTTTCAGGGTTGTTGTAGAATTTCCCGCTGTTTGGGCTATCCATGGGTCTTTCCATAGTTTGCCTTACTGGGTTGGCACACATAGCTGTTCCATATATATCTGTCTATATCTGACATTATGCCTGGGCATTGGTGATTCCTTCTGAGCAGTTTGAAGGTTTTGGCTGATCATGAATATCCGGCTGCTGGTGTATCGTCATGTTCCTTTATCAGTCTGAGTTCATCTGGACCTTCTTTGCTGATTATTCCCATGGCGTTGACACATAGTCCTTCACTGCTGTTGAGTAGACAATCATTACATGAATTTTGAATCCAGTTCCATAGCTTCTCTCTGTTGCCCCCTTCTTTACACTGATTCATTACCTCTGTCAATGGTGCTACATGTTTTCATCATATTTGTTGCTCAAGATTCTCCATCTGTATCACAATTTGTTGGCTATTTCCGACCCCCCCCCTTGGGGGGAATGTCAACTGCCATTTTAGTAAGTGTGATGGGCTGTTGGCCATATTTTCCTGGATGGTATATTATTTTGAATTCAATTTTGATGGGAATTCGGACCACCTCATCTATCTTTGGTTGAGTAATTTCGATGTCATGAACAATTTGAGGTCCTTGTGGTCTGTCAGTATCTCATTTGGATGTACTGACTCTTCATATTCCGGTGTCCATCGTTTTGAACTTTTCACAATGGCTTCTAACTCCTGGTAGAAGATTTTTTAGGTTGCCTCTGCAGCTGTATGTTGCCTCGAGGAGAATGCAATCGGATGAAGAATTTATTGATCATCAAATCAAAACAGTACTTCTGTTCATACGTAGCTTGATAAATCTGTTTCTATAACAATTTCCATTTCGTAATCAAAGTGTACTAGAACAACTGCGGCTGTGAACACTTCCTGTCATTTGGTGAATGCTTTCTTTGAACAGGTCTCCATTGGAATTGTACTAGCCTTTTCATGAATTTTGTTCATGGTTGGACCACTCTGCTGTAATTCTGTAGGAATCTTCAGTTGAAGTTGGTGAGTCCTAGATATGTTTGAACATTCTTGTGTTTGTCGGATGCCTTCTATTGTTTATCTGCTTTCACTTTCTCCCTGTCAATTCTGATTCCATTTACTCAAAGAATTAGTCTGGGATACTTGACTTCCTTTTGATTGAATTTGCATTGTTCTGCCTTCAAGTGGAGTTTGGCTTCCTTTAGTATTGTTATGACTGCATCGACATGTTCCTTATATTCAGTTAGATTGTCACTGTAAATGAGTATGTCATCTAGAAAAGCTTTACAGATGATGTTCAAAAAAGGGCAGAGAGTGTCGTTGATGAATTCCCAGAAGGATGCACTTGAATTGGTGAGTCCAAAGGGCAGAACCAAGATTCGAATACACTGTAACAAGTCCTGAAAGCCATTTTGCATTCCGTATCTTCATCGATGCTGATCATGTTGTATGTGTTCCGAATAACCAACTTGGTGTACTATCTGACTTTCGATAATTGCAACAGTATTTCCTGTATCTGAGGTAGTGAGTATCCCTTTTTCATTTTTCTCTTGTTTAGACCTCTGTACTCCACACATCATCATAGGCCTCCATTTGGCTTGGGTGCAAACAGTATTGGGGCACCATATGGTGATGATGATGACCTGATGAATCCTTTTGACATATTCTTTTCAATCCATTCCATTAGCATCTGTAGTTCCTCCCTCGACAGACTGTAAATAGGTCTGATTTCGGGAGTCAAGTCTTCTTGAAGTGTCATCATGTGGTCGTATGGTCTATGTGGTGGTAGTCTTTCAGCGATTACTTCTTCCCAGCAGTGGTGACTCTCATGGTATTCCTTTGGAATTAACCTATCCGGTAGCCTTTTCTAAAGGTTTTTTATATTCAGGACCTGATTGATTTCATATAGGGTTACCATGTATACTTTGAGTCTCTTCTTTTTGTTTTGCCTTATACATGGTATTGCTGCTATTGCATATATGTCCAGTTTGGGTTTGTCAGGTTCCTCTGTTGTTCCCATGTACTTACCCCACACCTAGTGTTGGCAACGAACCGCCCGGTGTTCGTACAATTGACGAACCGATTCGGTTCGAGCAAAGTGCATCCTTCCCAAGACTTTTTCATTCGAACCACGCCATTTCGACCAAAAAGTTAAAACAAAAATAAGTAAGCGAGTCCTTGTCCGATCGGCTCGATTTTTGGTTTATCTTGTAGCTAACATCAAGCGCTACCAGATAAACTACAAATAGAGCCGATCGGACAAGAACTCGTTTACTTATTATCGGTCGCATTTTTTTGGATCCGGTTCGAACTTCGAGTCGAACCTCGGAACTTCGGCAAAACTCAGATCGAACCGTCTTCCAACCCTTGCTGGATTTGGTTTGACTCGAACCGATCCGCTTCGTTGCCAACACTACCCACACCCATATACTTGAGTGATGTTGACAATGTCATTGGCAGTAATCGCTTTCAAAGCAAATTCAATTCCTCTGGAATTTGACCGTAACATTGCAGAGTTCTAGCCATGATAGTCCTAGTACTAATGGGTAGTGTCCTAGCTTCAGAACAAATGCTGGTAGTTGTTCTTGATGTCCGTCTATTCCAAGGTCTAGTTTAACCATGGTGGTAATCATTCCTGACTCAATGGGCCTTCCATCTATTACTATCAGCTTTTTTGATTTTGGTAAATACATTTTTTGTATCCGATGATGGCATACGAAATCTTTGTCAATGAATGCTATTCCAGTTCCTCCTCAATCAATCAAAGCATGGGTATTGATAATGTTGTCTTCTATTTTCAGCAAATATTTCACAATGAGGTGCTTGCTTTCTGTAGAAAATTTTTTCATTTCAGTGCTTTCATGTGAGACCAGGAGTGTTATTCCAGTTTCACCGGTCCAAGTAGTACTCGGTTCGGAACTTGCTTCGATTGCAGCGGATCAGGAGCTTCCCACCGAATGTGCAAATATCTGAAAGATTCACCATGAAAAGAAATGGCTTGCCCAATACATATATTGTTCAGGCTTGTTCTCCTGGCTGAGAATGTGATTGATGATCTGATTCCTTTCTACCCTCAAAGGAACTGAAGGCCTTTATACTTTCGTCTTCGCTCTCAACTACTATTTATACTGGTTACTCTAGAATTCCTGTACCTCAACAACTTTCGAATGTGTACAACTGCTTTTGCAAGTACCACGGGCCATTCGAGCAAATGCCCTTAACTTTACAACTACTACAGAACTCTATCTCCCAAGCCCACTGTATCTTTACTATTGATTGATTATAGTCGGACAACTGGTATTCTTGATGGCATTAACTTCACAATTCGTGCCTTCCAGACTGGTGGTATTCTTTTGATCTAATTAACCTCCAGACAAATTGGCTGTGTTCGATGCAGTGTAGCTTTGTTGAATGGCAAGGTGCATGCTTGAAGCTTCCGTTGGGTAGTGAGTAGCTTTCCCTAGCATTGGTTGGGTGGAAAGTATGTCTCCCTATCTCTGTTGTTCGGAGCGGTGCGTTCTCTATCTTGCATTGTAAAGAAAGTTTCAAAGCGATGTATACTCTAGCTTTCATTGAATAGAGAGTTGTGGACGGACTCTATTCTTGCTTCGCTCTGGCCTGAGCAGTGCATTCTTTGGATTTGTACACTGGTGTGAAAGTTCACAGTTCGAGAAGTATCGCTAGTGCAGCAGCTTCACTGTTCGAGCAGCTTCAGCATTCGAGAAACTCCGCCATTCGACAAGATTTGCTCTGCCCTCCGAAGCAGATAACAGCCGACACTGTGATAAGTAATCAGGTGTGTCACCGCTCCGAGAGAATTATGTTGGCTATAACATTTGAAAGGCAAACGGAGAGATACCGAAACTAGCTTCAACTGCCAAAGAAGACTTGTTTCCAGCACAATTGCCATCCTGATTGCACTGGACTAAACTTTTTCTGATTCCACTTCCACTGCTTTCTCCACTTTCTTTTCTTGTCCTGAGTCATTGAACGGGGTAATATCTACTTGTCCTGCTGCTGCCTTCTATTTTCTGCAACACAATTCCAAGAAATCCATGGTATCCCCACAGTACTTACACAGTCTTTCTTCCCTTCGGGTCTTCTGTTCTTCCGGCACAAATTTCCTTCCCTTGAGAGCCAAATAGTCCATTGGAGCTGGGCCAAAATATACAGCAACAGTTTCTGCTGATGCTGTTTCTGGTATGAATGTGGTGTTGGTTGTTGGGTCAGGCATCTTGTAGCCTCTATCCCATCTTCCTGACTTCTGTTCTACCACTTGTACACTCAACTGGGGATCCCTTCAAGAACATAACTTGACTAATTCAACAAGGTTTTTTGGTATTTCGGTGTATTGCAGGGAGTCTTTGCGGTTGTTGAACAGCATATCACGTAGTGTGTCTAGCTGGGCATCTACATTCCAATCAACATCCACTACGTATCTCTTGAATTCCGCATGGTGCTGGCAGATTTCATGGTCCTGTCGCTTGAGCTTCATGAGTTCAATCTTGGCTTTTACTGCTTTGTCCTGGACTTTGAAAGCTAGGTCTAACAGGTAAATCAGGTCTTTCAAGGCATCATGTTTTACTTTCCCCGAGATTTTGTTACAGTATAGCATGAGCAGTTCTATGCCAACTCCCTTGAGATATCCCACCATATATTACAATTTCTTTCATTAGGTGTTGAATGTTCTGAGTTTTCCTGCAATTTTCAATACCAACTCTACTTTCCATCCTTGAAGTTCTTTCCTGTCGTTTTCTGAAAAGCGGGCAATTTTATTCTTCTTCTCTTTCTGTTCCTTTTCTTCTCTTACTTCCATCCTTCCTTCTGTTAACCTCAAAATTCAGGTCACCTGTTCCCAATTGTCTTCTGCTACCAACCTGAATTTCTCCATCTGTGCCTGTATGTCATCCAGATTTTGTTTCTACTCTGCCTGTTCTGGATTACTTTCGTTCAACTGTTGTTCCAGGCTCTGAACTGTCTCCACCAAATCTTCATGGATGCATTCCAGGACCTTTTCTTTCTCGGTTCCTAACTTCTGCTGTGTCAGAAGTAACTCATGTTTCAAGTTGTCCCATACACTGAACACTTTCTTTCCTTTTCCAAACAACTGAGATATTTGTACTTGAGCATCGTTTACAGATTGTTGTTCCTTTAGCAATTCATTCAATCTGCTAGTTGTTGATAGCGGAGTATGAACTATCAATCCCGTGTTAATTTCCAGAATATGGCCACTGGGATGATCCAGATTCATGGCCTCTGTATTCAGCCGTATTATGTCTTCCAGCCTTTAATGTTGCACGCCAGTCAACGTCGCATTGCAGGCTGACCTTGAAGATTCTCCCCACATCATTCTGATGATGTAGGGCGGCAGATGTCAGGCGAGAGCGGGTTTTCGAGGGGTTGCGAGACGGTTGCTTCATTGACTAGCTAGCGACACACAGGTAACCTGGACCGTGCGCTTTAGCCGAGTCGTAGCTGAGTATGAAGCCGCACCTTATCTACATGGCAGATCCTTCCACAACTATCCCCATCTCAAAAAAACCAGTACCCGCTCCAAAAGAACATTCCAAAAAAGAAAAACTCTGGCGCATTCGTAAAAACCCCTCATAGGCAAAAACCCACTACGAACCAATGACAACCCATCCTTAACCTTCCTACCATTGAAAACTCATCCTTAACCTTCCTGCATCCACTTATAGGCCAAGGAACAATTCTCTTGATGGTACTGCTGCAGTAACTCTTTGCAGCCGCCTCACAGGTTGACCAATAGCTGTCAATCAGATTCGGGGTATCCAAGCCACTTCACCTTGTACTGTAGGGTTTGGGCCGAACAGCCCTGATACTCAACGATTGCTTCCACTTCGTATTCGGGATTCTTATCAGTCATCGTCCGAAATGGCTGGGGTGGAGGATGATCTCAGCTATACTCCATGTGGTTTCATTTCAAACGGGATACATTGAAGACATTAGGCATTATGCAGTGAGCAGGCGTATCCAACCTGAAGGCATTGGTACCGATAGCTTCAGTGATGCGAAACGGGCCGCAGAATATCTGTTCAAATTGCCTGGAGTTGAAATTTGAACACGCGGATTTGGTGAGATTTGCATAGCCAATCGGAAAGAGCATGGAATCGTGAAAAACTAAGTCTTCCACCTTGAAGTCATGCGGACCGTGAGACCTATTGGCCTCCAGAATCATCTTTGTCTGCGCTTCTTCCAGCTGCTCTCTCAGCATGCGGAGGTGTGACATTATCTGCTCGGCAAATTCGTCGGCTTCCAGGCTGACTTTTGACTGGTCGGGGCCTGGAGTTGGTACGAGCAGGTCACTTGGCATTCTTGGCACGAATCCAATATCGGCCTGAAACGGTGACGTCTTAAGTGACTTATGGTACACTGCGTTGTACGTAAATTCCGCCAGTGGACGAAGACGATCCCACTCCTTTGGGCGCTGAGCTACGTATGACTGAACGTAACGTTCGACGATTGCGTTCAGATTCTCGGCTTGGCCGTCTGTCTGCGGATGATAGGTGGTACAGTGGGGGCGTTTAATTTCCAACTGGGCCGTAAGGGAACCCCAGAAATCAGATATAAAACACGTATCCCAATCAGAGATGATGTAGTCCAGGATTCCTCTGTTTCGCACCCATAAGTCAATAAAATCTTTGGCGAACGCTTCTGCAGTTAAATCATTTTCCTTTGCTGCTGTCCACCGCACTGTCTTGGTTACCGGATCGACAATTGTGATTATGCAGTCATAGCTGTCGTTGACCGTAGCTGGCAGTTTCATAATGAAGTTCACATTAACCCGTGAGGTCCGTGTCTCTGGAATCGGCAGTGGTTGCAGTAAGCCGTAGGGAAGTTGATTGGAATGTTTTACAAAGTGGTATACGTCGCAACCCCGAACGCATACCCTTACACATTGAGTCAAATGAGGCCAATTGAACCGTGATGCAATGGTTGCCAGCGGGTTTTCTGCTCCTTGGTGGCCGCCGCCAAGTGGAGAGTCATGAGCTTCCGAGATGACATCGCTCTGCATGTCTGATGGAATGCAGAGTGTTCCAGTGTCCCTACGAAAAAGAAGGCCATGGTCAAGCCGAAAAAGCCTAGCCCAAACGATGATATTCCGATGGTGCTTCTGTTTCAACCGCTGAGTTGCTTCATTATCGGCCTCATGGGTTATTTCGGCTTTCTTGCAGAGGAAATCGACAATTGGACTGAAATATGCGTCTTCAATCAGTAATTCACGCACCTCTTCCTTCCATTCCTGTGCAGCGATGATTTGAAGATCCATGGTGTTTATACTGATGGTAGCTACTGGGGTTGCCGAGGCTGGATGATGGATTCTGCTCAATGCATCCACCACAAGGTTGGCCGCTCCTTGGAAGTATTTGATCGAACAGTCAACCCGCTGCAGATTATCCAGGTGTCACCATTGGCAACTGGACAGCTTGTTCGGGCATAGGATATACAATAGCAATATGTGATCTGTATATACTGACGTGTGTTGATTACCAAGGTAAGGCATGCAGTGGGATATGTTGTCATGGATCGCCAATAACTCACGGTCATATGCTGCGTACCGCATCTCGACGCCGTATAGTTTTTGGGGGAAGAAGCCCAGCAGGCGCTCCACCAGCCGACCCTCGGTTCCCAAGGATTGCTTTTGAGCCAGAACGTCTCCAATCGCCACATCTGACGCATCAGTGCGCAGAATATACTCGCGCTCAGAATCGCGTAGTGCCAGCACCGGAGCAGACGCATAAGCCCTCCAAATATCGTCACATTCCGCCTGATGTTTCCGCAGCCACCAAAACGCACGATCTTTGGTTGTCAATATGTAGAGCTGTGTGGTCCGGTACGCGAATTTGTATACGAATTTTCTATAATAGCCAGCCAACCCCAGGAATGATTGAAGCTCGGTTGTACTCAACCACACCGGCCAGTCATTCATGGCTGCAATCTTCATATCCTCCATGGGAATCACATTCGAGTTGACCTTGAAACCGACAAACGAAGTTTCCGTGGCTCCAAAAACCCACTTTCGCTCGTACAACCGGAGACGCGCTGCTCTGATTGCCAGCAAGATATCTTCAACATGTAACTTATGTTCAGAAAGATTGCAAGAGAAAATTAGAATGTCATATAGGTAAACAATGGCAAACTTCCTATACGGGCCCAAGATTCAATGCATAACGCGCATGAACGCTGACGGTGCATTGGCCAGCCCAAACGTAATTACCGTCAACTCATAGAATCCCTCCGGAGTGACAAAAACCATTTTATGCCTGTCATCCGGATGTACGCGCAACTGATGGTAACCACCGGCTAGGTCGAGTTTCGTAAACACTCTGGAGCCGTGCAACCGATCGATAAGATCTTCTATATACAGCAGTAGGTATCGGTCTTTGGTGGTGATTGAATTTAGGCCCCTGTAATCGACACACATCCGAAGTTCAGAGCCGTCTGGTTTCTTAACACAAATTACCGGGGCCGCAAATCGTGATTGGCTGTCAGTAACCCAGCCATTGGCAAGCAACTTGGCAATTTGGATTTTGAATTCCACGCATTTCATGTTTGACATCCGATATGGCTGGCAGTGAGGTGGCTTTGCTGCCGGATCAGAATCTATGCGGAAGTCATGTCCCGAGACGGCAGGAACACCTGTTGGCCGTTCGAAAAGATCTGCAAATGCCTTCCTAACTCGTAGCTGCCATGTTTCGAGGTCTGCGGGCTTGTGTGCAGTAGGCTCCTTCTCCTTCTGCATGATTTTGTCGACGCGTTCCCGGATGCTTGCTATGAAGATCTCTGATGACTTGCACTTGGCAACGAGAGACGCGGACACCATATTAATTGCCAATCAACGGGCCACTGTTCTGCAGTGCGCACGAACTTCTCACAGTCGTCCTTGGTACAGTTGGAGGCCTGCACGCAATGTTGTGATGATAGTTGAAGGAAGCCAAGAGCCTTGTTGAAAGACAGTCCAATCAGGCTCCAGCATGTGTAGAGTATTATTTTTATGATCGATGAGGTGTAAAATGACTGCCATCCAGTCTGTACCGACACTTAGATCATAGATGTCTCCCAAGTCGAAAACCGCGTACCAACCAGAAATATCAACCCAATTGCCAGCAACGCCTCTTATTGATGCATTGAGCCACACTTGCCATCTATCTTCCTCTGCCTTCGCTTCCCCTGCGACAGAGATTCTCATGCGCCCGCAATGTTGACGTTTTAGACCTAAGAAATCGGCGTAAGTGGTATCAAGGTAACGATGGGAGGGACTGCAATCAAGTAGGGAATATGCTGAACGAATTTTGTTATTGCAGGTTGAAACGGAAGCATTAAAACGTTGTCAGTCAGAGTTAGGTGACCTGATGTCAGAGTCAGGAGGAGAATCAGGTATCTCATTATGTGTCAGGCTGTTCAAGTACAATTTTGCATGCCATAGGCGCTTCCCTTTGCCTGTCCATATTTCCTCCATTTCCATAGCTTTTTCAATCACCGTCTGGGTAGTAGGGTGTTCTATCACTACTCCCAATTGTCATTTCCGTGGGCCTCCTCATCCTCAACAGTCCCCTGCTCCGCTGCCGAGTCATCACCATCGTTGTTGGTGATTATGCCATCCCCGGTGGCCTGAATGTTATTGATGTTCCGGGTTGTAGATCTGGTTGAACCTCCCTGGCCCCTGCGATGATTATCATTGTGATCACGACTGCCATCCTGTCCACCACGGTTGCAGCCACCTCTGGAACGGAATGCTTGGCCTCGCCCACGCGTGTCTGGAGTTGCACAATCGGGTGCCTCATGTCCGCAACCGCTACAGTGGTAGCACTTGGTATTGGCGTTAGCTACAGTGAGGTCCATCGGGTCAGAACCAGTAGTCATTGGATCAGTAGCGGTGTTGGATGGGGCGAAACTGATTGGCGTAGAGGCGATAGCCAGATGCAAAGTTTTACGTTCGGAGAATTCGCCGACCATCTCCATGGCATCGGCCAACGTTAAAGGCGTCTCTGGCTGGAGTATCTTTTGCATGCGGGTGGAGGCAATGATCTGATCTGGGATCCCCGAAGGAAGCTTGGGGCAGTACTCATCGTACAGTGGATCCTCGTGCGGGATAGTAGTCTCATTTTGCAACATGCAGATAATTCGGAGAATAGCTTGTTGAAGTAGGCGACATCGTGTTTGAAGTAACGTAGACCACGGATCTCCATTCAAACGGCGGTAATGGCGACTTCTGGGGCGAACCGATGGCGAAATGCGGATGCAAAGAGCTGCTATATCAGTGGTGCATACGAGCTGTTTGCAGGAGGGATGATCGTGACACCTTGTTGATGGATACCATGCGCGAACCAACTGTTCGCCTCTGGGTCCATGAACCGCAAGGCCGAATCGATGCGCTTATCTGACTCCGTGGTACCCATTGCCGCAGCACCTTGGCGAACCCGATACTCGACCTTGCGAAGGAATTGATTGATAGTCTCCAACTTGAGGTCACCGGTGAACAGTGGAGGCTGATGCTGTTCAAGGTGGGATTTAAAATGAGCCCTTCCTCCGCCGCAATTGACACCCCCGACACCAAGACGAGCCGTCATTTTCATCATCGTGCCAAACCGACCGTGCCAAGATTTCAACTCTGTCAATGCGTCATCTTGGGCGGTGATCACGTTGAGGAGCTGGGCCTCGAGGGACAGTACGCGATCGGTGAAACGTCGGAGATCGTTGGTTTCGGCGGTGTAGGTTTGGTAGATGGTGGCATAGAAGTCGGTTACTCCATGACGACTTACAGCCGTAACATCGGCAGTTGCAGCATCTGGGGGTGTACGAGCAGCTCCTTGAAAACGATGGATCAGGCCTTCATCATTGTCGGCTCCCGGAACAGGCCAGTCGAAACCTTCGCCCTCCATTCCTCTGATTAGTGAAGTTCTGACAAAATTTGTCAAGCTACACCCATCAAGGATGGAACACATTGCCGGCCAACCAGAATACTTAGTGACAAGCTTGAAGTTGTAGGACATGTAATTCAATCATTTGTTTGTATTTCAATCGTTTGTTTGTACGTAGGCGCGGGATGAACGTCCCTTGGTCATGTGTTCGTATGGGCGGAATCTTTGTCGCCTCGAATTTCTTCGAGAAACGCCCAGCACACCATCTGGCGCACCTCTCCTTCGCGAAATCGCGGTATTCAGAGCTACCGAGCGTAGTATGATCAAGAAGCGAGAAAAGAGAAGAGTTTTGAGAAGTTGCTACCAATTGAGGGTCGCAAGAAGGTTGCTTCATTGACTAGCTCGCGAGGCACAGGCAACCTGGACCGTGCGCTTTAGCCAAGTTGTAGCCAAGCACGGAGCCGCATCTTATATACACGGCGGATTCTCCCACAGTTTTCCTGAATTTTAAACTGTTTGTGATTTCATTGGCATTTTCTTGGATCTCTTGGATTGCCGCTTCGATTGTGGCTTCGAGAAAAAAATTGTTTAAAAACATTTGTACCAGAAACACACGTAGTATCTGCTTGGTATCGTCATGATCATCAGTGGTGTTGAAAACGGGACTGGGTGTAACTCTCAGTTTACTTCCTTTCCTTTGTTTTATTTTTGCTCATTGTAGTCTGCCCATGTAATCAGGTTTTCCATGTTCATTTGTGTTGCTTTGACTGTGAATTCAAATTTTATCATTTAGGGGTCAGCTGTCCTTGAAAACGTGGTATGTTAACCAGCGCAGTTATGTTTGCAAAAACATGGATCTTCATGTTCACAATTGACATGAAGGCCATAGTATTTGGTCCAAAAGTTTCCAAATACTGAGTTGTCAATTTGGAGTCCCCCTCTGTTACATGCAGCTGCCGTCCAATAACTGTGCCAGGGAAAAACTGCCTGTGGTTTGTCCCAAATCTAAGATCCAAGGGGTTCTTCAATTTCTATAAAGATAGCGTCGATGCAATCAAAGGCGTTCAATGGTTCTTGTTCAATAATGTTTGTGGTTCAACCAGCTAGGTCGAAGATATTGATACAGGATTGCTATAGTTCGTTGCAGTCATATGCTGGCATTTGCTTGAAGATATTGGATCCTTCTTGGCTGAATTTCCCGATCTGTGCAGAAGTCTCTCCAGAAACTCTGCACTGTTGATCGGTTTTCAAAGTTTCCAATCAATCCAAACTCCAAGCACAGGAGGTTGTATAGACGGTGACAATAGTAACAGCCACATTGGTGATGATAACAGTATATATAAATTATAGCCGGTATAATCGATGGTAGACTTGTTCATCAGTCAAGGTTTCAAGGCTCGGAGTTCTAGGGGTCATAGAAAACCAAATCTAGATTCAGAATTGCAGATATTGCAAACAAGACAGGAGACTCAAAATCCGGAATGACAGACGTGAACAGAGAATGGTACCAAAGCTATGGATTGTTTTGTAGACTGCAGAATGAGTGAAGAACGAACCTCTCCTCTGCAAATCGATCGACCTGGTAAACATTTAACGTGACAGTGGTCTCATTTCCTCACTCGTTCCACAATGCATCCTAACCTCACCCAACAATGTATATAATCAATTCATTCCCACAACTCATACCATACCATCATGCCATATTTACCATGCACCTAACGAAACTTGATTTCTTCCAACACGACCTGTTTGCTTCCAATGAAACCTGATTTCTTCCGTATCCATTATGGATTCCTTTTCTGCCTCCATTCCTTACTCCACACAATCATGACACCAGAGGCCAACAATTTTCCCTCTCTTAATGGTGACCTTGGCGCTGATTGATATATGCACCAGTGTAATAGTAATCTTTATTGCAATGATTGCAAAGAGTGCAAGTATTCAAACTTATTAGATATATATTTTGGTAGTCGCAACGAAGAAATGTGTAGTAGACCAACTCAGTGCTTATTTTGGCTGGAGATATCTGGTAAAACCCCTAACCTTATGATTTCTTTTTATGCGCAAGGGGTCCTATTACACATTGACTTCATCTTCACCAGCCGAGTGCAATCATCGATGGTCTTACATTCATCGGAACTTGGGAGGCAGTACAAATTGCTGGTATAGGATAGATATCAATTCTGCACATCATGACGATCTCCTCAATACTATATCTAGTATTTCTATGGTTGGTACTTGTCCCTTGGATACCGCATTTTGTACCTGATCTGAATATGTAGCAACAGGGTTTGAACTTGACCAAGTATAATCTATGTCATTGCTGGGCAGAATCATAGTGGGGTGTATGACCGAGGGGTAGATATCAAAAAATTATATATTCGTCACTCAGATACCAATTTGAATGTTTGACACATCCAATATGGTATTAGAACATATAGATTGCCTACATTCTGTGTCACTACAGACCAGGATTGTGGAATTCAACTTGATCTAGTCAGCTCAAGAACTATAGAATGAGCAAAAAGCACAATATAATGCTCCCATCTTCCACCCACCCACCATTCGGCTTCTCATCACCTTTTCCTCCATATTCCTCTATATCATTATTACCTCAATCTCAATTCATATTGATATCTCCGATGTTCAATTCCATCTTTGTAATACTCAAAATCCATCTCTATTATTTCATAAGAATTTCATACACATTCTCAATTGTAATTGTTTTTCCCTGTTCGAACAAAGAACTTCCTCATTGGACATACTAATTTTGTCTGGATGTTGATTCAACAATCCAAAGTATTCGCTGTGGAGAAGAATATTTGGGAATCTAATCAGATATTGGAGGAATATGGGTTATATGAGGAGAAGATAACAGACAATAAGCCCAATCGCCACAAAGAGTCAATTTTAAGCATCACTTTGAGTATTGCTATCAGCGGCACAGAGAAAACAAGCAAGGCTGAATAGTGTTGGCAACGAAGCGGATCGGTTCGAGTCGAACCGAATCCAGCAAGGGTTCGAACACGGTTCGATCCGAGTTTTGCCGAAGTTCCGAGGTTCGACTCAAACTTCGAACCGAATTCAAAAAAATGCGACCGATAATCAGTAAGCGAGTTCTTGTCTGATCAGCTCGATTATTGGTTTATCTGGTAGCGCTTGAAGTTAGCTATAAGATAAACCAAAAATCGGGCCGATCGGACAAGAACTCGCTTACTGATTTTTGTTTTAAGTTATTGGTCGAAATGGCGCGGTTCGAGTGAAAAAGTATTGGCAAGGATTCGCTTCGCTCGAACCGAATCGGTTCGTCAATTGTACGAACCCCGGGCAGTTCGTTGCCAACACTAAGGCTGAATGGGACAGCATGTTCAAATATTGCATCAGTTGAATCCCCTATTTAGCTGGTCAGAGAGTGCAATTTTTTTGATGTGGAGTGGATACTACTGCCAATACGGTGTATAGGAGAAAATGCAAAATCGCCATAGACGATCTTGCGCAAATAGCCATCAGGAAGAGAAAGTGTTGATTGCCATTGGAGAATACAAAAAAGTGGAAGTGAAATGTTGAATCAGGTATGTTCTGCATTGTTGTGATGACTTTTTCAACACTGACAAAATTCAATGCTGATGAGGACATATTACCAATCAAGCTTCGACGTCCAGTGACCCCTTCTGTTGACAAAGGGTACATTTATACAATTGTATTTATTGATCCTGTCATGGCACAGAAATGCAACGAAGTAAAGATTTTCAGATGGCAATTGCCCTATAGAAATGACCTTGTGTTGTTGACAGTACTAATGAGCATCATCAAGGCCGCAATATTGGCTGTTGTAAAGATGATGAATGATGGGATACCTGATCACTCATGGAGAGTCTGGGAAATATGGGGAATCCGATGTGAGCGAGGCAATACAGAAGGACCCGGGGTTGGACATGTTCCTTCAATATTTAACAACAATTCAATACTTGCATGTCTTTGATTGCTGAACAATTCAGAAGTCTGAACACTTCATTGTATCCTACTGCCAAACAAGAAGTTTCTGAATACTCCAACCCCTGCAAGATGGTCAGTCCTGCCAGTTGACGAAATTCTTCCTCAGGAGCAAAAGATAATTAAAGATATAGATGAAGCATTCATCATTTAATTGGTATCTTTTCAATCTTGATCTCCCAGTAGTGTTAGCAACGGTTCCAACCCGGAGCCTCCGGGTCGGGTCCAGGTTGAAACCGACCCATTTCCAAATCAACGGTTCGGGTCGTCAGTAGAACCGAACCAGAAAGAACTGTCCGGGTTGACTGCACATTTTGGAAACGCCCAAATTCCCGGGTTGTTAGACGGGTCCAAAAGCGGATTCATACTATTGCACATGCGACTTTTGATATTCTCAATTGAATCGAATGAGCGATTTTTGTTTGCAATTTTGCCCGTCATTAATCTCGCTTCTGTTAAATTCAATATTATAACTCCAATTTATTAAATATGTATCATAACCTGGTAGTTTAACTTTGTAACAAGAACAAAGACGGCCAAAACTATGTTTACACTTAAGTTGTAGTAAATTCAAGTATGTTGTAGTATGTGTCAATTACCACAAATATTTTAGTATCAATAATTTCTATTATCATTTTATTGCCTACCTTTCGCACATTTTATTCATATCTATTTAATCTTACCTTTAAAATTAACTTGAAAAATGCGGATATAATATCACAATGGGCCTAGCATTTGCGTTTCTCTAATATACTGTCTTAACAGCCTTTTCATTATATATGCATGAAATATAAAACATTTCTCAATAGTGACCAAGAAAATTGCAAAATAAAGATACCTATGCTCCATTACAAGAAACAGAAAACCAAAAGAAATATAGAATAATGATTACCGCTCTACCGTCGTTTATTCCCTTTCTTATTGCGTTTTTGCTGTGTGTTGACGGGCGCAGGGTCCATAACGATCAGAGTTGCTGTGCGATTAGACTTTCGAACTGGCCTGATAAAGCCTGCGATGTTAGGGGCAGCATGTACATTTGGCTGTTCTGCCTCATCAATCACATCAGATTCATTGCATATATCCATATCGTCTTCATCGTCAGCCTCTCCATCGTTTTCATCAGCGTTTGGATTGTCCAAGTCACCGTTCCAATGGAGCCAATCATCAGTATCAGAATTCGTTTTGGAAGAACTATCATCATCACTTTGGGTAGGATGGCGATCGATCCTACGTATTCGTTGGATGTTGAGAACTTTGGTTTTGCCACCAGGGAGGTCGATCTGTGATAAGAACGGTGGAAGTGGAGATTTTCAGTCATTTTGAAAGCTGCAACACCATCATGTTCAAAGGCTGACCATGATGCTTTAACTGTCTCTTCAGTGTCTGAAATGAAAGCCATGGCAGTGATTTGCTTATTCTGGGCACGTGATGCCTTCTGAGTTGCACGTAGGTGTTCACTGCCCTGCCACATCTCCAAAAAGTCATGAACCTTGGCCATCCGATGCAGCTTTCTTTCCTCAGCGTCTTTCTTGATTTCAAAATCGTTATCGGATATTGATGAATCTATTTGTGATGTATCACCGGCCAAAAGACCGAGATTACTTCTCGCAAACTGCCGAACAACCACTTGTTCTCGAAGTGTTTCACCCGTAGTTTTTGACTCCCTCCACCCTATGACATCTCGGCCAAGTGAAGAGCTGGCTTCCACTCCAACCCCATGTGGCATGATTGAGAAGATGTCCGGAGCTATATTGGCTAGATCGGTATACTTCATGTTCATCTTTTCTTGCTGTCACCACCAATCAGTTACGTCGGGTATCCAGAAAGCCCTGCTAATCTCGGTGGGGTCGGAATGATAATCATTAAGATTGGGACTAATTTGTCCCCAATTGTTAGGTATCTCGGGTGGTGAATTCAAATAGAGTGTAGTGGCCGTCAATAAACGTGCAGTGCGATCGCTACGCCCGGGAGTACATTCTGCCGTGTTTGCAGGTGCAAAATACTCATCATCACTGGACAAATCATATGGATCATAAGTCGATTGACCTGGCCCCGACACTGCAATGGAGGCGAATAAGTTATGATTCGGTACTGGTTTAGGTTTTCCGGCGGTCTTAAATTGTTTTTTGGTGAAGTATTCGTGCTCCACATATTTTATGAATGCATCCTTGTACTGGGCAGTGAAGGAACCCTCATCCTCAGGATTAACATCCATAGCCTTGTCCCACTTCCGAAATGATCGCAACTTCCCAAAAGGATCGAGGATTTGTGCTGCAATGCGGAGCATGCCTGTCTCTGGTGTTACTTCGGAGTAATATTTGGACAGCTTTTGGCGTGCACACTTCAAAGCAAAGTATAGATCCTCTTTCCACTGAGTTTGCTTCTTTGCCAAAGTACGCATTACGCCATCTAGATGATCGAATATATCATTGTATATCGTGATGACATGGTGTAAGGTGACTGTACGCCGTTTCGACATTCAAAGTGCCCAGTAACGAAATGGTCGCAGCACCTCCATTACGTATTTGACAATAATCCATTCGTCTTCGGTTGTAAATAAAGGCTGGTGATCACGGTAATGAGGATTTTTAAGCCACTCGCGTGTAAATTCTCGCAATCTGTACGCACGCTCTAGTAATTCCAGAGTTGAATTCCACCGTGTTTTTACATCCATGGTAGGCAGTACTGCAATTCTGACTTTGGATTTTTGGCAGTTGAGAAACTCATTACGTCTTCGAGGAGTCAGAGTAATCAATACCGCAAGCATTCTCTGCTATTTCAAAAGTCAGTATTCAGAATTGATGTGTAGATAACATGCAGTAACTACCTTTTCAATTATCTTAGCTAATCCAGGCGTCATGGCTGCTACCTTAGAGATTCTTGCATTTCCGGACTTCTGCAGCTTTTGGCTTTTAGTTAATGCCGCGCTCTCATTTTCTCCAAATTGCTCGTCACGCTCAGTTGCTTCCCATGACTTCGATAGCCCTTTTACCCCCAGACTACTCATAAATGCCCCTAAAGAAAGCTGAATGACATGCGCCATGCATGGTATATGGTTTCGTAATGCCGACCATGCAATTCCAGAGGTTTCGAGTGTCGATTGTAGCTCCCGAGTCATTGAATAATTGGATGAGGCGTTATCAGTGGTTATACCGAGCAATCGGCCGTCTGTAAGGCCGAAACACTCAAGTACCTCCTTCAAATGTTCGGCCAGTCGCTCACCTGTGGGTTTGCCTTTAACCTATAGTTGTTTGTCAGCGGCACAAAATATCAAAACCCAGTGGCCACAAACCTCATCGAATGCAAGCTGTACTTCTCGAAGGCACCAGATGAGATTTATATAATAGCCAATGACCGACACAATCGCCAATTTATTGGTTGATGTCCATCCATCTAACGCTACACTGACTTTATTTTTTGTTGGCAACTGCTTTTTGATTGCATCAATTGTGAGGGAGTATTCTCTTCGGCAAATATTACTGAGAGTACTGGCAGAGGGAAGGATCAAATCGCATCGTAATGCATTGAACGTTCGTCGTAACTCCAGGTTTGTTATAGCGTTCCACGGAATGTGAGCAGAAACAAATCCTAGCATCAAATAGCAGTTCCAGGTTTCTTGGTTGAATTCAAGAGTTGTTAAGTCATTATCTGCCAGTTTTGTACGTTCAATCTGTTAAAATTGTTAGTATGGTCAGCGATTTCAATCAGCCTGTGTTGATGGGAACTACTTGCCACCATAACACCCTGACTACCTTTCTTCTTCAGTACAGCTAAAGCTTGCTCATCACCAGCTGTATCTGTCAATAAGGAAACGTCTGATTCTGTTAACTTATTCAGCTCTGCTTTGTTGTTCTTTAATTGGAGGTGTTTCGCCATAGTACTTGTTCCATTCTCGGATGGATGTACCAGAACGGTTTGTGACAAACGATACAAATGACACCGGGGCAGCCATTGTCGGTTTTTGCACAATATTTGTTAGAATCGCCATGCCGCTGCATGCCGGGAACCGCTCCATACAATTGTAGTCTTTGTTTCCACATTCATGGAGGTCCACCATTTATCCAACACCATTTGCAATATTTCATCAGTCAAATCTCGTATAAACACACTTTCTTGATTTGTGGAGTACATTATTTCGAGTGAGGATGTATCAATGCACTTTGCAGCAGCCATTGAAGAAGCGTTTGAAGGAATATTAAAGCAGAATATGAAGGACTTCAAACTGTACTGCTGTCAAAAATATTGATTTATGCAATGATTTGTGCATGTCTTATATACCTGCTTCAACAGACCGTTCGTAGGAAGAAATAATGGACAGTATGTTAGTAATAATCATTTGTCGATAAAGGCAGTCAAAACTACAATAAAACTAGTGCAGCCGAAAAAAACCCCACGCACTAGAGAGTTGTGTGAACAAAAATCGTTGACGCTCTGTCGATGCTCACTTTTACTCCTGCAGCCTACATGTCTTGTCGCACAATTGCTCTGTATTTGGTTGTAAAATCGGGCTTTCATCCTTATTTGATAAGAATATACCTCGCGATACAGATAAATCGTGATTTATTTCGTTCAATTCAGTGGCTACTCGAATGAATTACTTACAACTGATTTTCAGATAGAGGCCGACAATACTCCGATTACACTAATGCAATGCATCTGTTCCCTCCCATGCTGAAAATTGTGTGACCAAAAATCGTTGATACTCACTTTTGGTCCTGCAGTCTATGTGTCATATTGTGCAAAAACAATAGGTATGATTGTAATGGCAGACTTTCACACATATTCAATAAGAATATGCCATGCAATACGGATTAATCGTGATTTAAATCTCCAAGCTCGGTTACCAAGGTTGCTCGAGTGCATCAGTAAAAATTGATTTACCAATAAGACAGTCAAAACTCCAATTGAACTAATAGAGCTTACAAAACTTCACACACTAGAGATGTTGTGCGACCAAAAATCGTTGACGCTCCGTTGACGCGCACTTTTACTCCTGCAGCGTACATGTCATATCGCTGGATTGCACTTTATATGATTGTAAAGGCCGGCTTTTAGGCTTATTCTACAGGATTATTTCTTGCGATTCAGATAAGT